>JAXCLR010000105.1:51772648-51784427 GCA_035584095.1 Annona squamosa | reverse complement strand
TAATTTTTGAATATTTTACTTAATCTGTGTATTTTGCAAAATATATATACTTAATAATTTATTTGATGTCTAAATAACTTTAAAACTATTTAAATATATAAATTTATATAAAAAAATTAACTCCTCTCAATAAAATGAAATAGAAATTTACGTAAAAATATAAAATAGTTAAAATTATTATATATATGACACTGTAGAACTAAAATTATGATTAATTATATATAACTATAATTTAGATTTAATTAGTAAATATATTTTACTCTATTGTATTGTTAACTGTAATTATAAAGTAAATACATGTTAACTCTTTCGAATATATGTTATGATTATTTATAATTATAATTTTATAAGAAAATTTCTTGAAATTATAAAATATGATTATTATGGTGTATATTATAAATTTAAAGTATTAATATAATAATTATAATTTATTGTTACTATTATTAATTAAATTAAACTAGAAATACAAATTTATTTACTCCAAATGAAATCAACGTGGACAAATAATTTAATTAAAATTTATGTTAAATATAAAATTTATAGAAAATTTTATGTCATATAACACCTCTAAATATGTACCCTTGTATTATATCTCCTGTAAGTTTTTTATAAAAATTTGTTTATTCTATAATTTGTTAGAAATAGGTACCTTTCTGCGAAATCTTACATTCATAAGTTCTTTTTGAAAAACTGTGCGTCACTGAAGGCATGTTTACGAGATATGTCAAAATTGGTCAAAATTGGTCAAAATTGGTCAAAATTGTATATTCTTGGTCAAAATCGCTATATTATTTTGACCGTGGAAAAAACATCCTTCATGTTTCTGTGTGAGGTTTAATATGATGCGACAAATGCCTTAATTAATCCTAAATTCACTTTTGGGCACACATTTGAGTTTTTTATTTACTATAGATTAACCCAATACTTTTTTTTTGCATATTTAGCGAAATGATGTAATTAGTGCAAAAAGTACACAAATTATAAAAGATTAAAATTTTTATTGAATCTTTAATAAAAAAAAGATGAAAATTTTAAAAAACTTAACTGGCGTACCTAAGGAGGAATTTATTGGAACAGATTTAAGAAATATATGTCAACAAAAATTTTGCACTGAAGATATTTTTTTCGCATATGGCCAGATATATAGGCAATTTTTTATTTGCAACAGCTCTTTTTTGGTTTTTCCGTCCGTTCATTCATTTAACTTTAAGTGTTCGTCACTTGCTGCAACTGCCCAAATGAACTCCAAATTTACTTTTGGTACACTTTTGGGATCCTTATTTAATATAGATTTGCCCTTTTTTTGAATCTTTAGAATCAATGGAGTTTGAGCAAAAAGTGTACGAATTATAAAAGTTTAAAAATCTTATAAAATCTTTAATATAATAGCTTAAAAATTGAAATAACTTAATTAACAAACCCACAAAGGCATTTACTAGAACAAATCTGCGAAATGTATGTATACCATAATTTTTTACAAAAGATTTTAGAATCCATTTAAAAAATGGATATGAAATTTAAAAATATAGTAAATGCCATGTCTGGATGGTGTGACGTGCTATCGTCAGGTGTTTATTAACCTTGCCGCTGATATTAAATCATCCATCCCATTTACAACAGAGCAGATCAACTGCTGTTGTTGCCAAGATTGATGGCTTGCAGTGTGTTGGTATGAGCTCTTGAAAATTCTGAACGAGGATAACTCTGCATCGTCTTCTTCTTCTTTGCTGCGGAATCTCGAACGACCACCATCACGACGGTTTCTTCTTCTTTCTTTCGGCAAATCTTTGATTCACGTTAACTGTTTCTTCCTAGCGGCAGTAACAGTGTCACGTCCAGCACGTTAACAATTTCATCAGGAACAACTCTAATAGATTTTTCAGACGAGGTATGAATTTTAATTTTTACAGACACAGTGAAGAATAGTCATTTCATCGCTATTCTTTATACTTGTAAAAATATGTTTGGTCGTATATTATAATTTTAAATATTTGTCATAAAATAGTTTATGTTGGATTAGCTCCGCAAATGTTACACATTGTTGGATTTTATTATTTGTGTATGACATGCTCATTAAACAAATGCGGAAATCTATGTGGATGATATTGCCAACAATTAAAAACTACCGGTTTATTTATTTTTAAAAAAAACCAATTTATTTAAATATATATACATCTTTAAAATACGGTAAAATTAATTGAGGTGAAATGTTTCTATTTGACCACTTATTTCTATATGGTGAAACACCATGCAAATATTTCTTTACGGTAATGTTTGATTTCTAACTAATTTTTCTATTTACAACTACTAGTCTAGGAAAATGATAATGTTAGAATACATAATAAAATCTCATAATATTAGATTTAAGCTATAGTACTTTTACGAAATGATACCTAGAGCTGCATTTCGGCGCTTCCAACCAATGCGGAACGGGATGGGATAAGTAATATTGAAAATGAATTTTATTTTTATTTTTATCATAAAATTATTCTTTTATGTATATTCAATTTGTATATTAAGTTTTTCTATTTTTAGATATGTGTATTTATTTAGCGTTGATATTTGAAATTAAAAATATATGTACATATCTCTAAAAATATTAAATCTTTAACATATGAATTAAATATATTCTAATATTACAATTTTATTAAAAACAAAAAAGTTAAAAACTACGTAGATAGATGTTTAAAGAATTAAACAATTGAGTCATTGACATGAGTGAGTTAGAGTGAGTAAAATGTCCCAACAGTTGGCTAGTTGCTAGATGATATAATAAAAAAAACTTGAATTTAAAAGATTATTTATATTTTAATATCAAAATTATTTAACATTTATAATAATATAGTATATATCATAATAAATTTGGGTTAAAATTATTATTTATTTCAAAACAGATTAACTATAAATGAATATACTAATTAGGTGCATTAATATTTTATATGTATATGTAAAATTAATATTTTATATAAAATCGAATAATACATTTTATTTTACTATTACTTGTGGTTTTTACATAACAAACTGTAATTTTATATAGCTACGTTTTTTCACATATGTCATTAGAATATTAAAAATTTTAAATAATATGAGTTATTTATAAATGTATGCAAACTTACATTGTTTGTTTTAGAAATATGAAATTATAAGGTCTAATTTGCAATTATATACTATTATTCTAAGTATATTTAATTCCTATTGTAAGTCTTGACATTTTTGGAAAATTGTGTACATGTATTTTTGAATTTCAAATGGAGGAGCATTTTAGTCATTTAATATATATACAAATATTAAAAATAGTAAATTTATTAGATAGATTAAATATATTCAGAATAAGAATTTTATAAAAATAAAAAATAAAAAATATTTTTAAGCTACCATGTATTCTACTTCACGGAATTATAATACTTAAAATAGATTTTTATTGTAATTACATGTAAATGTGATTATTTGAACATGAACATCTGAATATTTTAAAATTAAATATGATACATTAAACGTGATGAGTGATTTAAAATATGATATAAGGAATTATTGCAAAATATTCATATAAAGTTTAATCAATATTCGTTTATGTTGAAATTATATATTTGAAATGAATTTACTGTTATAATTATCAGTAATATTAACGAAGCGAAACAACGACTTTATGACAACGCGAAATTTAATATGGCTTCAAACCTTTCAGGAATTTTTATTTATTTTGGATTTTTTAAAATTTTATTTATATTCTCAATGTTAATTATTGATAGTGCAAGGGGTTTCTGAATGATACATACGCAGCTTAGTTGAAATTACACGAACATCTTTTAGTTTTACATAATTATAAATAATTTTGAATCTGTTTGTATGAATAAACTTGTCGTTACATTCCTTCCATTAAGATTTCACTAACGACCATTACAAATCTAAAAAAATGATGAAACGAAAACGACAATTAAAATTTGATATTATATATTTCTCTTAAAAACATTTTTATTGTAACCGTAATGAGAATAATGGTCGTGTAAGTATCTTAATTACCATCCCATGTATAGGAAAATTCCATAAAACCCCGATGAAAAGGACAAACTCACAATTTCAAGGTCTGCCTGTTTTCATAACTGTTAGTCTATTTATTTTATTTTTAACGAATTTTTACTCATAATGGAAATCCTTATGATATTATCTCACCATCCAGCATATTCTATTTTAGGACATTGAAAAAATGGTTCAAGAACATGTCCAACATGTCCAACAAAGGATCTGTCGAGTTACGGTAAGAGAAAGAGTTCTTCAATTTTTTCTGCTAGTTAGGGTATGATTTATCTAATCTTTGAGTCATATAATAGGAACTCGAGGATCGGGTGAGAAACCTACAATGTTCAAACATATGGTGATTAGCATCTAGCAAATACCTCCCCACCAGGAATGGTGAAGCAGGAATGCCTTCGGTTGTCATGCATTTGGAAGATTCATTTGAAATGGTCTATGCGTGCGGCTTGAACGATTGTCGGCAAAAGCCTCCAATGATATATGCTTGGCTTAGTTGGAGGAGATCATTGCTGACAACTTGGATGAATAGAGGAAAGACATGTCTTGTAAATCTTTATCACATGTTAAAATTGATTAAAAATTTTGGCCAACATCAAAGTCGCTATTACCACATTTTGCAGGACCCAAACGAATTTAAACATCGCTTTCAGATAAAGATGAACCTAGCCTATGTGCCGATAGAGAAGATGCTACTGCTAGAGTGGGTATTGGGAGACCCCGGATTGTATGCTGAGTACGTATCCATCTTCAAATGCGCTTGCAGCATTGGTTTCAATTTTTTCTACTTTCATTTTGCTAAAATTGTTGTCTTCATCTTGTCTTGTGTTAATTTTAAAACCCATGGCAAGGGTTTTCAAGCTACAAATGACTCATGTTACTCAGAAGGATATGACATGTTTTGCTAGTAGTGGTAATATCAATCCCAGTGTAAATAACTCATTTAACTGCCACAGACAACTTTTTGAAATTTTTTACTTTGTTAATTATGTATTATTTATCATTTTTTTTATCTGTCATCCTTTGTATGGTGACAGATTGTTGATGCATATACTATCATACTAAATTTTCATCAATAAAAGGGAATATCTGGTGTATGACGTCATTATTTCTCATCATTTGTGGGTGTAAGTACTTCAACCTAGAATGTTCTCGTACCATATTTAATAGTTGAGACTATTCAATGACGTCACTATTTCATTTCCGTCATATGCAAAGGAGACTGTTAACAGGGAAATTAGACAATATTGATGTAGAATGGTCAGTGGATATGCTTCAATATTGTGTCCATGATGCAAAATGGGTACTTGAATACTCACCATTTGCCTAATTATTGACAGTTTTTTATACCGCTACATGCATTGATTATTCTAATGTCTTTTGAAACAGATATTTTTGTCAATTCAATATCATGATGGTCCCTAGTTTGCATATGCGATAGATATGTTACTTTGTGAAATACACTATATTAATGTTGTTGAGGAGGATAGGCAAATCAGGTTTATGGCTACTTACTAGCGAGTGGTAAGTCTTTTAGATGGGTTCCTACATTTACCAAATAGATGTTATCGAATTCATTTTCTAGTTGATCTCCACTGTACATCTTATTATGTTAAAAAAAATGTTTGACGTGGACAATGAAATTCGAGATACATATACATTACACATCGTTCGCGATACAGTTGAACTCATGAGTACAAGGTAAGACACAATTAGCATAGTAATTTTCAAAATCATGATTGGTCGGCTAATGATGTAAATGTATTTGTGCACTGTAGAGAAGACTCCAGAGTCCATATTATCACCATTATAGAGCATTACACCAGACCAGCCTCAGTAAAGTTCAATAAGGTATATTTACAACTTCGTTAAACTTAAAAAGAGGAAATTCATAGTCTCATAAACATTTTAATATGAGCTATAAATATCATTTGTGTTATTTTGTTACACAGAACCGGAAGCTATAAGAAGCATATTGTATACACACTTCTCGCTGATAGGTTTAATATGCTGGCATAAGACAATTACCATCATGCGACCCATTAGTTTAACATAGAGCTACAATTGAAGAAATAAGTTACTTGCACCCTTATTGTACCTAGATTAAACAACATGTTATTTTTTGGGAATGCTAGTGTGAATATGTGATTGTTATGGTTAGATGAAAACCATACATACCCCTTTTTGATGTTATTTTCACCTCTGAGTTCAAGGAAGGACTTGCTACGTAGAATGATTAAGCATTTTCACTATTATATGGGGAATATATGACATGCATGAATAGATCACAATATGATATCTTAATTTTCAACTCCTTTTCACTTGAACAAATACATAATATTCATGACATGTACATCTGTATGGTTATCTACAAAAATACTAGACCACCATGACGGAATCAACTATAGATAAATGATACATGGAAACTAACCCAAAAGAGATGATTCCTACTGAAATTTCTGGTACAATAATTCATTTAGTCATATACAATGCTACCCAATTAGATTTGTTGAAAGTATGTGTCGTTGAATGTTTTCCTTTGTATGGTCTTCAAATTATCATTCAAACTATTGTTAAGTATAAATTATGCAAATTGGAGTCGCCATTTAGCAATTTGTCCCTGTAATCAATATGGTTATTACAGTAATTAGAACCATAAATTAGTGCTAGCATTCATATCAAAAGATTCAGAATCGTACAGACCTATATTTCAGAGTCTTTTCAGGAATAAATGAGAACATATTGCACAACATATGCATACTACAGTCAACCTTGTCATGTAATCCAATCAGAAAATGTTTAGTGCAGATAGAAACATTGAACACTATCATGTGGATTATAGTTTAATTATCACCATACCTGTTAGTTTGGTGTGGCAATCCATTTGTTAGCTTAACATTTCATGACGACACTGCCTTCGACTCATCGATATAGTGATAATAATCCTCCATTGCGGGTGCCTTTGATTTGGATTGTTTATTTGCAAGAAGTGGGAAGGAAAAAGCAGTAGTCATATTTACCCTTACTCGTTTCTGTCCTTGAAAATCTAATTCTCAAGAGAGATGCATAGTAACCCTCCTAAAAATACTTATTAATAATTAAGTGTATCTTCTCATAGTCTTAAAACACAACCCCAAGTTATACCTCCTATCACAACTAATGAAAATTGGAAAGTGTAATACAAAACACCATCTCTCTTAAGAAAAACCCAAACTCAACGATAAAAGGAATGGGGCTTCTTAAAATCATATTTTTTTACATCCTTGATTATAAAATTTAATTTTTCATATCTAAACTAAAAAAAGAAAATTAAATACAATGCATGATCTAGATCTAAGGGTTTATTTGGGATGATGTAAAGTAGAAAAGTAGAAATGGAAAAAAATTTTAAAAGTATGAGAGTAATGTGATATAATAGAAATAATAATTGGGAGTAAAGAAAATAAAGTTAAAACATATGAGATAATCATATGAAAAAACCGTGAATAGATGATTGGAATATAGATATCATAACAGAAAAAAGTATGGGATTTAGGTAATTAAGATGTCAAATCATAATAGAAAAAAGCATGGGAGTTAGGTAGTTAATATGCCAAATCACATCAAAATGTTTGTGGGAAGGAGTGGTACTATTATCATAGAAAAGTAGGATAGCTAAGTAGTAAAACTCTCAGACTATATCAAAATTTGTGTAGATAGGAGTAGTTTCTTTTTTTCCTAATTCAAAGAGAAAAATCCGAGGTAGTACGAATTACAATAGGTTATACTGGAGAAAATCCATACATAAATATATATTTTTTCGGTGAAAACCAAAAAGCATATTTGACAGTTAACAGTAAGCAACAAACAAAGGCATTCAAACAGAAGAACAGCATTTACTTGAGGCATCATCCGTTTGAAGGTAGAAAACTTCCCAACAAAAGCAACCAGAATCCTGCCCCGAAGCAAACTCCAGTTAAATGCATGATTTTTCAATTTAAAAAATGTACATCCTAGAAGCAGCAGTCCTTTGTTGAACAATCGAAAGACATTGGAGACAAATTCAATAAGGACCAACAAAAGCAATGAACTATCTTTCATATGAAATGTTTACCCTTGACCCTTTGAATTTATACCAATAAAATTCTCTCTTCATCCATAGCTGCTTGATCAACACCTTTCTTAAATATTGGTTCCACCTAAGAAAATGCTAGACCAATTATTAATGAAATTTAGCAGCCAATCGTATAAAAATATAGTATGAGTACAAGTGTTTGGTTTTTAGAGAAAGAAGTGATTCGCAAAATTACATCAAAAGCATTTTAGTAATGCAATTTTCGTACTTCAGGGTGAAAAAATTAGAAATATATATAAGGACGGATTATCAAACCGTTCTCTACAATTAAATATCTTTCTTTATAATTAAAGGTGTCGTATTATATAAATTAATTATTTTAGTATAACAAAATAAGCGGCGATGAAAAGTAAATTATTTAAGTTTTAAATTTAAAATAAAAACTCAAATTTTATATTTTTATAAAGATTATATTGATGAGGCCCATAAAATAATTATTTAATTTTAACATTTAAATATTAAAAAATTAAAATTAAAATTATAGTTCTAGGACATATAATTAACTAATTTAATTTTAAATTAAATTAAATTAAATATTTATTTTTATTTCAACTTTCATTAGTTTCACTTGTATTTTTGTTTTACTTTCATTATTTTACCCTATTTGATTTAATTTGAGGATCATCTTATATATTTTTTGAAAATTATCAAATTTTTATGGCCCTTATTTACATAAAATCATAACACTTTGTTAAGATTTTATGGATATATCAGTCATATTTTTTATTTTTGAAAAGTAATTATTTTATTTTATATCATTCAATTTTATGTTTGAGTGCATGTTTATATATTGAAAATTATATTTTAGATAAATACTTGATTCAAAAATCGTGTTTTGCAATTTCTAAAATGAATTAGTAAATTTATATTTTTTGCAAAATACACAAAGTTATATAATTTATTCTGAAAATATTCAAATATGTATGAAAAATGCGAATATACAAAATTACAAATCTATTATACATAAAACCAAATAATAACAAATTTAAAATATTATTCACTGATGTCTAAATATTAATATTTAATTGTATAAATTTGAAATGCTTAATATGCATTTAATTGAAATAATAATTTATAATTTATTTTTAAAATAAAATTCAATAGTTGATATGTTTAAATTTTTTATATAAACTATAAAATATCATTTTAGATCATTTTGCTAAATTTATATTAATTAAATATAATTTCAATTTTTATTTAACTATTTTAATTTAGATCAGGTTAAATACGGTTAATTGCGTTAGATTTGGGTGAATTTCATTAAATCTTATTATCCGAGTTTTAATTTCTATAATTAAGGTATATATGACATTATAAGAGATCTAGGATCATATTACTTGTGTTAAATTAGGATTAGCTTATTGATACTAAAAGTTAGATACTGTTAGATGCCGTTAAATGCTATTGAATACTGTCAGATTTAGTTGGATTTCATTAAATCTTATTATTTGAATTTTAGTTTCTGTAATTAAGATATATATATGACTTTATAACAGACCAAAGATCATATTACATGTATTAAATTAAGATTAACTTATTAATATAAAAAATTAGATGTTGATAGATTTAGTTAAATACTGTCAGATCAAGTTAGATGTAGTTGGATGCTGTTAGGTTTAGGTGAATTTTATTAAATTTTATTATCTAAGTTTTGACTTCTATAATTAAAAGTATAAATGACCTTATAAGGACCTAGAATTATATTACGGATGTTAAATTATGATTAATTTATTAAGAGAACCTATCCTGTGCAGTCGGACTGCACCGTAATTACGGTGCAGTCTGTTATAAAATGGACCCCACACATATTATATTGTAATGAAACTTTACACACTCATTTATCCATATATAAACCATACTTTAGACGGTTTAGATGTTGAAAAAATCACTTTAAACTTGATATTTACATTAAACTATTTTATTACGTTGATTTTGCACTATTTTAATATGGGGACTGCACACATGTTGGATTTGGACGAAAATTGGTATGCTAATAAAGTAAATAATTTTAAATACAATGGGTGGCGTGGATTTTCCATTTATGATCAGGTGGGGCCCACAGTGCATGGACTGCACGGTGCAGTCGCATGCACTCGAATATTTTCCATTTATTAATATCAAAAGCTAGATTTAGTTAGATTCAGTTGGATGTCACTAGCCCCAGTTAAATATTATTATATCCAATTAAATATTGTTAGATCTAGTTAGATTTAAGTGATTTTATTAAATCATATTTTTTGAGTTTTAATTTCTATAATTAAGCGATAAATAACCTTATAAGGGACCTAAGATTATATTACAAGTGTTACATTAAGATTAACTTATTATATGGTTAAATATTGTTAGATGTTATTAGATATGGGTGATTTCATTAAATACTATTATCTGAGTTTTAATTTCTATAATTAAGGTATAAATAACCTTATAATGGCCTAAGATTATATTATAAGTGTTAAATTAGAATTAACTTATTAATATCAAAAGTTAGATCCGGTTAGATCCATTTAGATACTATTAAATGCGGTTAGATGCGATTAAATATTGTTAGATGCAATTAGGGGACGTTCGGTAAGATGCATTTGCGTGGGAACGTGGGAATTGATGGGATTTCGGCGTGGTAAAGAGTTAACCATCAACGACACATTTTGTAGTTTTGTACAGTGCAGCAGCTTGGAATTCGTTCGGCACGGGACGCGCAAATTTAAATCCTGCACATGCAACGCACCTATTCACCTGGCAACGCACTGCAGTGGAATCACTAGAAGCGATGGCCCAGCACATATGCACATAAATCGTGATTCCACATATGCACATTTTATAATATACCACGTTATTCATCATAAAAAATAGCGATTTTAAGTTATTTTTCATTACTTAAAATCGTGATTTTTAAAAATAAAAAATAAATACATAAAAGTATTATAAAATGACAAACTTGGAATATGAATATAAAGCAATTAAAAAAATTAATAAATAATGTAGATGTGTAATTGTGGTTTTTTTACGCAGCCTACACCGCGCACATCACGCTAGAGGAGTATATTTTACTGCCTAGGTACGAAATTTTTAACGTGCAATCTATTTTAAGCCCACAATAATTATATCAAAATTTCATTCATTCATTTAATTTATTATCTTTTATTTTAACATGCATTAAAAATTGAATCAAATTCTTAGGTGGGTTGTATATGCTAAAAATTGTGTATAATTGCCTTTAAATTGGAGATTTTTCGACATGATTTAATAAACTTGAATGAGATGGATAAATAGAGAGCGTATTGATGCATATTTAAAATGAAAAAAATTGTATTAAAAATATAACAAATTATATTAAAGAAGAAGATACGCATTCCATTTAAGTAACAGTTACTTAGATTTTTCCTCAAAAAAATAATTACTTGGATTTTGATTTGTGGTCATGGATAAGCTCGAAATGGGATGTTACTGAAATCTTTGATAGCAACGACGCTAGCACAGTATTTACCAGTGTGTGTTAGAATCGGACCGGACCGGCCAGTCCGACCGGGAACCGGCCCAATGTCTGATTCGTTTACTTGTTGTTCGGTTTAATTATATTAAACCGCATGACCGTATGGTAAATGTATAAATCATATCGTTAATCACATGCTCGCCGTC
>JAXCLR010000105.1:51740783-51769960 GCA_035584095.1 Annona squamosa | reverse complement strand
GATGCTGCCGAATTTTTCTTAGATTGTGTAGTACTTATTGACGAGTTCTTGAGTAATTCTAGGAATGGGGTGTTACACCTATCTTTTCGTAGAGTTTTCGTTGAACATCTTGTTGCAAGATTTGAATATGTCTTCACCAATTATCTCCTAGTTGTGCTGATAAAATCTGCTAACGTCCCATCTAGCCTATAAGCTCCTCTCTTGTAAGTCTTCTTGTCATCCATCGATTATCTACTTTTGACACTTTCTTTTGTATCAAATTCGCCACACTTTCCATAACCATAAACTCCCCTTCTGAGCTATAAATTTTTTAAAAATGGGTAGTTGTTATCTCGACCTTTTGTTTTTGACTCTTGATCTTATGCTTGTTCTTGTCAACTAGGATCTTAATCCAACTCTTCCTTCTATGTTCATTTGTTGTTCTCATCATCATCATCATCATCATAAGCCATTTCACACATAGGTGGAGTCGGCTGCATGGATTTTGTTGCGCCATTCTTGGCGATTTAAGACTAAATTTTTTATAATTTATAATATTTTTAAATCTTATTTAATTATTTTCATCTATTTTGTTGGTTTTTCCTCTCATTCTCTTACCATTTTTTACTTGGATAGACTCTGTCCTCATAACCAGTGTTATTTCATGCCTCCTTTTAACATGAATAAATTAGTAGATATCTTTGGAAATTTCTCAAAATTAAACATGCAATTTTAAGAAACTTGAGGATGTATATGCAAATCCACAGGCCACACCACCTGTTTCCACCCCCCAGCTAGGGATGTTAACAAGGGGTGGGAATCGGGGGGTCGACCTGTGACCCGCCTGACCCTATTTAATACCGGGGCGAGTTGGGATTGCGTTCCCGGCGGGTCGGGTTTTTGATATTTTTAAAGAAAGATGGGTCGGGGCGGGTCGAGTCAGATTGCATTTTTAAAAAGATGGTGGGGCAGGTCAGGGTGGGTCGGGGCGAACCTACCTACTGACCCGTTTTCTTATATTTCATATTAAAAAGAAAAACCTCATTAAATGCTAATATTCACGTTTTATTTAATTATTTATATTTTACTTTGACTGTTAGTAATAGATTCAAGCATATAGTAGTTAAATTTAATATAAATTTATCTTTATACTTGATAGTTTTATAAATTTTTAAAAATTTCTTACTTGACCCGCAATTTTTACCCGACTCGTTGATCCGATATTGACTCGAATTTTGTCCCGAGACCTAGTAGAAAAAAAAAGCGTCAAACCGACCTTGTCCTGATCCGGTATAAAAATAAGGGTTAAACAAGATTTTTGAAAAGGAGGGTTAGGGTTGGGCACACCCCAACCCTGACCCGCCTCGATTCCCACCCCCAGCGTTAACGGATCAGATTGGATAGGTCGGAGCCTAATTCTAATCTTAACTCATTTAAAATATTTCAACCCTAATCTGTTTATTAACCCATTTAAAAAACCCTCAACCTTAACCCATTTACAACCCATTTAATAAATGGGTTGGTGGGTTGTTAACGGGTTGTATAGCAAATAACCCAAAAGCCTAGACTCTAGTAAATGATAATTTCATAAGGAGAGACGAGAGAGTGTTTTCAGATAACCTAAAAGCCTAGACTCTGGTAAATGATGATTTCATAAGGAGAGACGAGAGAGTGTTTTCAGCGTAGAAGAAATGAAAATAGGGCAGTAATGGAAAAATGAAATGAAATTAGGTCAGCAGTGACAAAATAAAAATTAAGTGACTAGAGGAATACTTAAAGAGAAAAAATAATCAAACAGTTTATATGTATATACATAAAACTTTAATAAGTTAAGCGAGTTAAATGGGTTAAATGAATTAAACGGGTCAAACAATTTATATGGATTAAATGAGTTACTAAACGAGTTAATGAGTTATAAAATTTCAACCTTAATTTATTTATTTAATTAAATAATTAAATAAATGAGCTGATGTTAACCTATTTATTTAAAAATTCTAACCAGAACTCATTTATAAACAGGGTTGAATAAGCTGATTGACACGTTGACTGTGGCCGTTAACCCTTAACCGTAGCATTCATTTTTTCGGTCACCCAGTCCCCGAACCAGGAGAGCCGCGACAACCTCATTCCCTTGTGTAAACGTGTTGCTGTTCGAGCGGGGCTCGGCTGCATTCGTGGCAGAGGCGGTAAAAACAAGCAAGACTCGAAAAGATAATTATAAAAAAATAAAAAGAAAAAAAAATGAAAACGAGAGGTAGGCTCGCTTTTTGCCTTCCGGCGTTTCAAACTTGAGCGAACGTACAAGCATATAAAGAGCGCAGCACAGGCGATAAAAAGGAGGGAACAAAGGTTAGAAAATCTCTCTTCTCGTCCGTAGAAATGGAGGAGAAGCTCGTCGCTCGGCTCGAAGCCGCCGTTGGCCGGCTCGAAGCCCTCACGACCGGATCCAGGGCGCTGATCTCGCCACCAAATGACTACCCTTTGTCGGAAGCAGCGTCTCTCGATCCTTCCGTCGCCGCCTTCGACGATCTGCGGTCGAAATTCGTCGGCAGGATCTCCGCCGCGGCGGAGAAGATTGGCGGAAAAGTCCTGGAGGCGACGAAGATTCTGGAAGAGGCGTTCGCTGTGCAGCGGGAGCTGCTGGTAAAGGCGAAGCAGTGCCAGGTCGGTCCTTTCATCCGGCTAGACTAGACTATGAGGATTACTTTTTCTTTGATTTTAGGATTTTAGCTTTCTTCAGCTCGCTTCCGGTCCTAAGGAATATTGAATTTGTTCTGTGTTTTGAGGGATGAATCGTCTCTGCTTTGGTCGAAACATATGGATCTAATGAGATTTCAGCTGATCTTAAATCAGGAAAGTTTGTAATCTGGCATGCGACGTTGAAACATCTATTCCGGATTGATTTTGACATGTAATGCTACAGTTGTTGCATTCTTATCGAGCTGGTTTGAAATTCTGTATAAAATAAAAAGAAATTTTGTTTGGACCATCCTTTCTGTGTTGGTGGATCTGTGCTGCGTTTGGGTGTTCTGAGATTTTGGATATAATAAGAGGTGTCTCGTCTGCCTGTTTGAGTGCTAGGATAGGGATTTTTTGAAGTTATCATTTAAAATGGGGACATGTGATAACTTTCTCTTCCAACTTATTGAAAATGAGATCAAATACGTTGTTATGTCTGCAAAATGAACATGCTTACCAAAATGCTAGTACCTTGTTAGGATTTGAAGAGATTCTGCGTAATTATGCAGCCTTCATTTTTCTGTGTAAACATATAAGAGGAATTGATGCAATGTCCATAATTGATGTTGCAGAAACCAGACGTTGCAGGTTTGGCAGAATTTCTGAAGCCATTAAACGAAGTAGTAATGAAGGCAAATGCCTTGACAGAAGGAAGGCGTTCTGATTTCTTCAATCATTTGAAGACTGCTGCTGACAGTCTTGCTGCTTTATTTTGGATTGCCTACAGTGGAAAAGACTGTGGTGAGAACATTTTCTGATTAATTTTTATAATGAAGAAAAAACCTTTCAACTCATCTCTCTCTCTTTCTCTTTTCTTTCTTTCTTTTTCTTTCTGTTGGCTTCTTAATTAAGGTATGAGCCTTCCAATTGCACATGTGGAAGAAAGTTGGCAGATGGCTGAATTCTATAACAACAAGGTATTGATTCATTTCCTCAGTTTGTAATAGAACTACTGCTAGGACTTATTTATATTTACTTCACTAAGCATTTACTAGTTAAGATATAGGTCAAATCCACCATTTTTTAGCAGTAAATCTGCTTTCATGCTGATCTAACTATCTTATGGGGCAGTTTCTTAATTTTTGAAGGAACAATCCTGCCTGTTTATTTCTGTTTGTATTGCACATTGAAATGTATCAAAACTGATACAAGTTCAAATGAAGGGGAAAAAAAAAATCTTCTTGTTAGAATTCTGACCAGTATGCTTCTATCATAAGCAATGTGGTCTTTTGCTCTTGTGCTTACTTAAAAAAGGACAGCTTTAGACAAAAACACCAGCATAGATATCTTTAGAATTGGCCTTCTCAAGGCTATTCTGCATATTATGTTTTCTCAATCATGTAAGAAACTACGGGTGTTTTCTCAACCATGATTAGGCTCTTTGTTAACATTCTTGGATGCCCAAAATTAAGTTATGGACATGGCCTCTCTGGAAAATGTAGGTATTGTTGCATACATCTTGGCTTCTGCAGACCATGCATTGGCAGTCTTCATGCATTAGATATAACCATATTCATCACGAGAGAAATTGATGCTGCTATGTGATTGAAAAGAAAAAGAAAGAAAAGACAAATATACAATTTGTATTTCATGCGAGAGTTTAATAAAGTAGTGGAATTTGTTAATTAGCAATCTCTGTGTATCCAATGTAGGTTCTTGTGGAGTACAGGAATAAGGATCCAGATCATGTTGAGTGGGCAAAAGCCTTGAAGGAGCTTTATTTGCCTGGTTTGAGGGAATATGTCAAGAGTTTCTACCCTTTAGGTCCAGTATGGAATCCCACTGGAAAAACTACTGCTTCAGTTACTGTTTCTACCAGAGAACTTGCCCCATCAAAAGCTCCTCCTCCAGGAGCTCCTGCCCCTCCGCCACCTCCACCTGCGCTCGCTCTCACTGCTGATTCTGCACCATCACGCCCAAAGGAGGGGATGGCTGCCGTATTTCAAGAAATCGGTTCTGGCAAGCCAGTGACAGCTGGTAAGCTATTCAAGCATTTCTGTCGAGAACAAATATCTGCACTTCATTCAATTTTCAGGCAGGGCAATTGCAGACTGACCATTTGCACACAGGTTTGAGAAAGGTTACAGATGACATGAAGTCAAAGTACCGTGCTGAAAGAAGGGGTGTTGTAAATGCAAGTGAGAAAGGGGCTAGTAGCTCACCTTCCTTCTCAAAAGCAGGTCCACCAAAGTTGGAACTTCAAATGGGCCGCAAGTAAGCATGCACTATATTGTTGTTTCTGTGAATATAAAATTTTGATTGTTTTCATTGAGGTTGAAGATGCTGTCTGATAAGCCTGAATACCAATAGATGTAAAAATAAATTTCTATATCTTAAAACCTGAAGTTGACACTTTGTCTCATTATTAGCAAGGTATCAGAGACTACCACCACGAATCATCAGCCTTATCTTGGATATTTTGAAAGAAATTTTTTTTGTTGTAGAACTTTTTTAAATCGGAGAAGTAATGTGATATGATAGAGATAATGATGATGGGTAAAGAGAATAAAGTTAAAATAAATAGATAGGGAAATTGTGTGATAGTTGTATAGAAATGATTGAAAAGAAAGGATTGTTATATAGGAAGATGTGAAGAAATGATTTAAAAATAGGGTAGTTGTGGAGAGTGAAAGATTTTAGATTGAAAAGTTTTCGGTTGACGAGTTTTCATGATTGCCAAACACACCCTTATATTGGATATTTGGTTGTGGTCCTGCATGCTTTTTGAAATAAATAAATAAATAGCTAAATCAATCAAAAAAAGAGAGTGCAACTTATCTGCCAATAATGTGAACCATGTGCATTGTATTTCCTCTCTCAAAGCTAATACCAAATATTAATCCACATGTTTTATTATGTTCTTTCTTTCTTTTTCTCCTTTTTGATGCAGATGGGTGGTTGAGAATCAAATTGGAAGGAAGAACTTGGCTATAGATGACTGTGATTCGAAACAGTCAGTATACGTCTTTGGATGCAAAGATTCTGTTTTGCAAATCAAGGGTAATTTGCAGTCTATTGTGGTAGATGTAGGGGGTTCTTTTTTGGGTTTTCACCTATCACTTTGATAATTACTTCATACAACCTGCAATCTGCCCTAGGAAAACATATGCTGCCTTCATTTATAGGGCAAGATTTAAAACTTTTGTTCTAAAATTTTGCAGGGAAGGTGAACAACATAACAATTGATAAATGCTCCAAGATGGGAATTGTATTTACGGTCAGTACATAAGCATGATCTTGCATTTTAGCTATATTCTTGGCTCAATTGAAGTCAACAAGATTGTCTTTTAATTGGTGTGGTAAATACTTTTATTTTCTTGTTCTTGCTTTCGGCAAGCAGGATGTTGTTGCTGCTTGTGAGATTGTTAACTGTAACGGGGTTGAGGTGCAATGTCAGGTACTCTCCTTTATGTGTTTCTTGATCATTCATGATGTTAAGCTAGGTAATCTTCCATTTATGTACAAAAATGTTTTTTTGTGCCTTTCAAAATTGTGTGACAAATTACAATGGGAGATGATAATTATGTCTTTTATGAGTTGTTGCATTTTGTCAGAATTTGAATTACAATAAGTTAGTTTGCTGGAATTATCTCATCATGACTACTTCTCAGGGTTCTGCACCATCAATTACAGTGGATAATACAGGTGGTTGCCAACTCTATCTAAGCAAAGATTCTTTGGAGACATCCATAACAACAGCCAAATCAAGTGAAATCAATGTGTTGGTGCCTAGAGGAGGCCCCGATGGGGATTGGGTATGTATGAACCTCTTGTCTTCTGAATTTTTGTTGCTTGTAAATGTGGAGTAGGTTATCGTTTGCGCCTACGCATTGTATAGAAGATTTTCGTGGCACATTACTTCCTATAATAGCTCTGGTAAATAACTAACTTCTCGTTACTCATAATGATTAACAATTTTTTGTCCTTGTTTGATTATGAAGAAAAGCCTGGAAATCCCTTTTCGTCATTTTAACCACTTCAAATTGATGCTATGTTATCTCCATGTAGTCTAACAACTGTATTTTTTCTATCATCTTTATGTCCAGTTGCATCATTTCTTCCATTTACCTCAAGTACATTCTACTTCTTCCCACTTTTTTCCCTCTGCGTTTCCTTATTGGTGCCCAATCTATATTCTGCTTCTTTCCTCCTTTTTCTTTATTTGTTTACAACCACTTTAGTATGTTCTACCTTTTTCCTCCCCTTTACCTCTTCTTTTGTTTGTTAGTATCTAACAGCTTTCCTGTATTTTCATGCTTTGCCTCTTATTTTCCTTGGACATGTCTATCAACTTTGGATAGATCTTTAGTTTAAGGATTGTAGTTTAAGATGTTTCTAATATCATGCGCAACCTGCATAATTTATCTGACTTGGCAAAATTTTCTCCTGAAAGATATGGTAATCAATCATTGTATTGTTCAGTTGTCTGTTTGGGATTGTGAGGAATGACCTCATTGCTGGCAAGGGGAATGCAGTAATGATTCAGCATTACTTAATTCATGACAGTGCTAAGAGAATCATGCCTCCTGTCTTCTCTGGAACATCTCTGTAGTTACTGTTTAGGACCAGATTGTTCGTTGTTTACCGCCTGCTAGTCTTTTGATTTATTAAACTGTGACTGGGAACATTGCAGGTGGAGCATGCATTACCACAACAATTTATTCATGTCTTCAAGGATGGGCATTTTGTGACAAGTGCAACCTCGCATTCTGGCGGGTAGACTTCCAATACAAGGAAGGACAGCAGGCAAGGAATGCATCTCCCATTTGGTTTATTTGTTTGGGCATGTGTAGAATGAGGGCTAGGGAAAAGGAGAGGTTTTCCGTTTGGGGTTTTATGCATATATGCATAGCTCCGTGTTTGTAATCTGTTTTATTTGTTTCTTTCTTTCTTTCTTTCTTTCTTTGCGTGTGTTTATTCTTTTGGTTGATGCAGGCATCAGTTTTCAAAATAATGTCGCCCATGTATGTGGATATGGTTTGCTTGCCCTTTCCCCTCTCCTTTTCTGGTCAAAGAATTTCTGAATTCTTTTGCCTCTGTTGCCAGTGGAGGCTTATGTAGATCTACAGCACACTTGTTACGTATAATGTTTTTGTGTTAATGGGAGTAGATGATGGTCTTTAAATTTTTAGGATTAATATTTCTCTGTGCTTCTTATCCTGTACCTTTTTCAATCTTTGTTCCTGTAGGTTTTCTTCTTCTCTAGGCGTGTTTGGGAATGGATAAAACTTTTGATGAAAAGTTGTAAAGAGTAGAAGTTGTCAAATGATGTGATATGGTAGAGGTAATGATGAGGAATAAATGAGATAAAGTTGAAATAGATAGGTTAGTTGTATTAGTAATTGTGTAGAAATGATAGAAAAGTAGGGTAGTTGTATAGAAAAATATGAAAAAATAATTGAAAAGTAAGTTAATTGTGGAGAGTGAAAAGTTTTAGATCGAAAAGTTTTAACTTGACAATTTTTATTCATTACCTAACACATCCTCTGTGTTGAGTTTTTCTAATACGGATTCAAGGAAGATCACGTGACAACTGCGGCTGAGATGATGGCATAGGACCATTCTGTCGGTTGATATGGGGATGTGGGGGTGGCAGTTTGATATGTATGCAGAGAGAGAGACAGAGAAAGGTGGTCGGCTGGATTGAGAGAGAGAGAGAGGTGGTCGGCTGGATTTTCCACGGCCTTATTTGATAATTGAGAAGCATGATTTCCCGTGGAATTTAGTTTCCTATGGCCAATTATTTCTTTGTCAATTACACATCCAAATTGCATAGTGATCGAAAACAACATGTCCTTACATTCTTATATTTTTTTTTTCCAATTTACATGTAAATCCACAAACAAGTGCTATTTCAAATAGGGTGTGTCTATGAAATAATAAAACTTTTGGATCGGATTTTTTTAGTGCAATATTGTTAAATTTGGATAGATGATTGTCAACCTAACATGACCTAAAGGGGATATATTATTCCAAAATATAATACATCATTAAAAATTGACATACGTTCGTCCATAACAAATACAATTTAATTAGCCATTATTGCAACAAAAATAACATTACTTACTGATTATATATTGTATGAGTCATAAATTGAGAAGAACCTCCTATAAATTGATTAATTCTTAGGGGAATCAGATAAACTTATACGTCAAAACTATATTTAAATAGGATAAGATTCTAAAATGATAGTTCATCAGAATCATTTTTCATAAATAAGTATATGAAAAATTATCCTGAAGATGAAAAATTACAATATAATTTTGTGGAGGACATTTCTATGATAGATTTAAAATACTCAGGTAAGTACTAATTATATAAAGAATGTCTCTATAATAAATTAAAAAATATGCTGATTTGAATGCCCATGGATAATATGAACAATATTTCTATAAAAAAAATTTTGAAGACGTAAATTTCCCATGGATAAAAAAATAGATAGCTCTATATAACCCTCAAAACTTACTAATCTTATTTTTTTAGAATCTCAAACAACAAAGAAATGTTATTTTTGGTTATCTTACAAATTTCATATTTAAAATTTACTACAATTACATTATATAAAAAATGCGATATACATGATTGCTTTAATTTATATTTCCATCATTCAAAATGATTAAATTATTACTGCAATAATGTGGGGATATTGTTCCCATCATTGATTGTGCCATCCACTCTCGATTATATTATTGCAGAATTTTATATTGGAAAAATATTTTTATATAATTAATTTAAATTTTATATTTTACATTGTATCTCTACATTCTTAAGACATCGTCATCATATTTTCAGACGAGATTCCAGCTATACCTTCCAACAGATGAAAACATGCAATGAAATGATACATAACAGAAGATGTGTCCAACATACTGCTATTAAGGTTTTTAGTTAAGCTTCTACATAAAGTGCATGCATTTAAGCACCATTCGGAAGCATAAGTTACACATGTGGTTTTTTCTCACATGCCTTACAATCACAAAGATTGATTACTACTCTATTGTAGTGCCTGCAACATTCCACGCAGTCACATATATTAATTACCATGACCTTTTCTATTACATAAAGTGGACGTATTTAAGCACCATTTGGAAGCATAACTTACACATGTAGTTTTTTCCCACGTGCCTTATGATCACAAAGATTGATTACTACTCAATTGGAGTGCCCGGAACATTCCACACAGTCACATATATTGATCACCATAACATTTTCCATGACACCCCTTCCAGTAAAATTTTTCCATGCAATCTTCGCCTCTTCAATATTTTGGAAAGCTTAGTAACATGCTCCTTTGAATCCATTAACTTGTGCATGTGCTAGAAGGCCATGATAAATACATGCCAAGCACATGGCCGATGAAAACTACATATGAGCACACCATCTTTGCTTCAAAATCTGTTAACATGCACAATCATTGCAAAATACATAAGGGACTACGTGGAATTAGTCTAAATAGTCTCACTCTACTAATTTGTCCACAAGTATATGCAATAAATACATAAGCAGTTCTTTTAAAGAATCAATCCAAAGACTCCTAAAATCAACCACATCACATAAAAAAATAATAAACTTTAACCAACAAATTCATATATGTCTATGATTTGTCAACAAGCATATAGATCAACAAGCATATAGAGACATTAGATGTATCATCTAAAGTCTATTGCCAACAACGACAGTGGTACATTAGTAAAAAAACATAGTCGCAACAACACCAAAGCTATCATAAGCAACTTGAAAATAAAAAGTGTTCAATCAAATTCTACTTCTATTAAAGAATAACATTAACTCAAAGGTCTTGTCTAATCCCATTCAACATAATTGTAGACATACGATCGTTCGCTACTATAAATGTTGACGCAATATGACGTTCTTATTAAAGTAACACGCAACCATTGTTAACTCATTATTGGTTATTCCCATGGCTCCAATAATGTAGGCAATGCAAGGTAATTCTCTGCCTAGTCTTGTTTGAATGTGCGGGTATGTGTGTGTGACATAGTTACGAGTTGACCTAAATAAGTTTCTGCAATGTTGGTAAACTCTTGCGTTGGCGTCTGTGGCCTTCTACGACGGACAATCTAGGCCAATGCTCAAAAGAGCTAGGAGATGGTCTGCCGACATATGATGGCACATGCGAATGGCTAGATGAACCTCCTATTGGGGTCCTAGATGAGCCTGGAATAGCAAAATCGCCCTCCAATCCAATGACAAGTTCCTCACTCTATGGAGTCTCCATGCTCAATGCCGCCTCATCTTCATTGACCCCACCTTCATCCATCCTTGTTATGATCCTTCAAATAACCCAGCAAAATGACCAGTGGCACGATTACTGCCAAATAGCTTGTGTAAATCATCCCAACTAAGATGTTGTGATTGTCTTAATCTTTTGAACATGTTATCTTGCTGCAAATAAAAAGTAGAAAATTTTAGCTAATTTCATCCACTATGTTGTATACCATGAATAATATTTATGTAAAAGTGACAACAACAAACATATATTTGTATATTTCATACCTGTATTAGTACTTTCTAGGCAAATTCAGGATCGATAAATCTGCTCTTCGCTTCATCCCATCCCATGCCGGTTTTGTTCTTAATTTTTAAGTACATACTGTAGGTCTTTCTTAAGTTCATTACCCTATTCCGAACATTTTGGGAGCTGATGAATATTGTAAGAGATTGCTTAACTCCTGGGCAATTGCCTAAAACACCACATATTAATTTTATTGGCCTCTATGGCCCTATTGTGTAAATTCTAAAGCAAAATATCCACAAACTTCTTATCCTAGTTCTTCATCCACTGATGTCTATATTTAGACAAAGATGGATTAGTGCCACTAGTATGGTGATTTGCCCACTCGCTAGGGGTTGGCTCCCCAATGAACACACGTCTAAAATGGTCTATATGCATCACCTACAAGAAAATGAGCATAATCAAGTGTAGATGACACTCACCAAAAGTTAAGCCATGAACATATGCATAAACATATTCTAAAGAATTTTCACGCTAACTCAGAGAAAATTAAGTCACTAAGCCCACAAATATGATTGATAAAATATTTACACCATGCTACCATATGTATTTGATAGAGGAAAGTCATCATATATAACCTATAATTACAAATTGCGGTTTACATATAGACTTCCTATATGGATGAACTATCTATCCACATTCGAAATGCTATTTGATTGCATTTTTTCCTTTACTCATGTCGAGCTAAGGTAGACACCCCCTCACCATAACCTTCATCTATTCGTCATCTTTGTCATCACTAATCACATTTGTATTTGTGAGGTTTGGTTCTTTGATGATTTAGCGGGGTGGTTTAGGACCCTCTATGGAGGTTATATAGTTATGGAGAATCGCACATGCAATTACTATTTGAACTTGAATCCTATAAGGGTATGTAGTCGCGACTTGCAGAAATGGGATTCTCTTTTTCCACACAGCGAATAATCTTTCGGCAGTAGACCGCAATTGAGCGTGTTTGAAATTAAATAGCTCTTCATTGTTTCTTGGACTCCTTCCAGGACTGAAATTGCTCAGATTGTATGATATACATTTGTATGGTGCCATGAAACTAGGCACATGCGGGTATCCAGCATCCATCAAGTAATAATGGCCTATAGCAAATGACAGTGATCTGTCAAGTAGGCAATCACATTTCATGAAGATGACAAAGCGCAAATGGAAAATTCTTACCTCGTGGAATTGTCAAACGATTGGTGGAACGTTCTAGTGTATCCTGTAGGACATGCACATCATGCATTCTACCTTCCCAGCTAGCCAATATATATGTGAACTTCAAATTGAAGTTACATGTTTCCAAAACATTCTGTGTGGGGTCCCCATGTTTATTTATAAATGCAAGAGCTTTTTCAGATGGAGGTAGTATAGGAATATGAGTGTCATCAATAGCTCCAATACATTCCTAGTAAGTAATAAAAATGGTCAATAAGGTGTGTAAAATCTAGGTCATAGTGGGCAACACATTGCTAAACTTCCTAAGGATATAAAATTATTGACTGCATACCTGAAAGAATGATGCTACAGTGGGGTCGAAGGAAATCTTTTGGTGAGTCTAACAGCTAAAACGGGGGACACAGTCTTCATGTAGGGAGAGCACTGATTGGAGACACTTATGAAAATGGTGATGCACGGTCTCACCAAATCTACAAAAGTACATACAGATGGAACGATTTTGCACATTGTGGGCAAAAGTGTGCAAAAATATTACCATTTGTTCATCGATGGTTACATATCTAGTTGATTACAAGATCCCTTTACTCTTTACTAAATCATATAACTGATTGAATGTGATGTACTCATTTGCAGTTGTGAGATGCAACGTTGATCCCCCTCCCCTCATAGACATAGAATGCATGAATAACTCATGTTAGATTGCTAAGTCACGATTAGTAAAATCTTCCATGCTCTCTTGTTTCTCCTTAGCTAGTCCTAAGGCTCTACCTACTAATACAAATGCCCAATGTGGCTCAAAGAATCCTTACAAACAATTCTCAACCAATTCCACTATGGCTGGTAATGTAGTTTTGATAAAGAAATCCATATATGGGGTGTAAGAACTATTCATATTGTAGTAGTCTAAAAAGAATTATTTACCAAATCAATTCAATAGCGACATGTATAGATAATGAATTCATCAACTAATTATAACTAAACAAGATCCATGAAACAAGAAACACAAAAGGTGAACAAGAGCAAAAAACGATAATGAGAAGTGGATATTACACTGATATGAGAAGAAAACAACTTTACTGGCAGTATTAGAAAAACAGAAGATTGGAACATTCACGTAATAGATTGATTAAAAAATTAATTTTATAAAATTATACCATATTAGTTTCAATCTTCTTTGACAAATATAACGATTAATTTGTACAATTCATAAATACCATGCTCGCATATGAAATAAGGTGATAGAAATAGTGGAGGTAAAGTTTTAATTTTGCATTTCATCATAAAAACTGATTTGCAAGGCAACATTTGCAGTTTATCAATATGATTATATAGTTCATTAACTTGAACATTCCAAAAACTAAAAACCCATAAATCTTAATATGCAAGAGAAGTGATATCCTTAGAATATATATTTTTAAAGAAACATAAAACTTATTTGTAAATCCATTAATATATAAGCCCTTGTTCGCCCATCTTTCTCTCTCTATATAATATTCTCGAGCAAAATTTCCAAAATGGAGAGTAATGCTAACTAGGGGTGTTAACAGATTGGGTTGGACAGATTCGACGGGTTGGAGCTTAATCCTAATCCTAACCCATTTAAAATATTTCAACCCTAATTTGGTTATTAACCCATTTAAGAAAATCTCAACCCTAACCATTTACAACCAATTTAATAAACGGGTTGATGAGTTGTTAATGGGTTGTATAGCAAATAACTTGAAAGCCTAAACTTTAGTAGATGATGATTTTGCAGAGAGAGACGAGAGTGTTTTCGGCGTTGGGAAAATAGAAATAGGGTAGTAACGGAAAAATGAAAATAGAGCAGTAGAGAAAAATGAAAATTACGTGACTTGAGAAAGACTTAAAGAGGAAAAATAACCAAAAGGTAATATGTATATATATAAGACTTTAATGAGTTAAGCGAGTTAAATGCGTTGAACGAATTAAACAGGTTGAATAAGTTATATGAGTTACTAAATTAAACGGGTTGAAAAAAGTAACGAATTAAACGGGTTGACCATGACCATTAACACCCCTAATGCTAACCATATGATACTATCATCCAAAAGTGTAAACGTTTAATGCCAAAATGATTTTTGATTGAGCCCTTATTGTTGAGAGAAATTGACCTGTATCCGAATCCGATGGGCGGGATTTTGCATTATAACAACCCAATAGCCAGAAGCAAATTACGCTTGATCATGGAATGAGAAATTGATGAACACGGCTCATAATCGTAGGGTGATATAGAAAATGTATTTTTCAAAAGAACCTCATGCATGGGTATTGCGGTAGGTGTAAAAAAATTTTGTGGGGGTGCGGCGACCAGCCCAAAAGTAACAATAATAAAACTCAAAAGTTGAACAACTGTCGAGGAAGGAGAGAGGGTCTTCTAGAAAAAATCATCAGCTTTTCTCTGTTACAAATCATTTAAGAAATCATCCATCTTCTTCTTCCTTACTTTTCTCTCACTTGAACTGTTTTAATTTTAATCCAAAAAATTCGTAAATCATATGACATAAATCAGATTATTGTTAATGATCGCACACAGGCGAATATCAAGGGTTGTTCCTTGCAAAACCCCCAAATAAGAGTTGCAGCAATTGAAAGCCTAAGCATCAAAAATAGGAAAAAAGCTTGCCTACCGATATCTGAGAAAAATCTTTAAAAATGCATACAAAGTTCATAAATTCTAAGTTGCTTGAGAGAATGATGAATGTACAATGTAATGGGCAAAAAAAAGCACACATCAGGGGAAGCAAATAGAGGTAGGTAAGAAAGGTTTCACTTGTGGAGTAGCTGCAGTAGATTGGCAGTGTGTCGATTTCGTTGGAGAGCTAATAGACGACTCTGAATGTTGTTGTTGGATCTGTGTTGATGGTAGCTGTTTTGCCGAATTGGTTCCTTATGTCTGTCGTCTCAAACATCGCCGTGCACGCCTTGCAGTGGATCTGGCAGAAAAAAAAACGTCTTAATGGTTTGGGTGATGATCCATTCAGTATCCACCGCTGTTGGAGACAAGAGGCGCTGGTGGTGCTACATGCGTTAGGGTTAGACGAGAACACCCACTTCTCTTCACAGTTTTTCTTCCCCATTGGCGTTCCCAAGGAACGACTTCTGAGCACAAGTAATGACAGTAGTCGAGGGTGACGACTCTGAAGTGAAACAATGCGATTTTGCCGCAAACCCCTTACCATTGCCAGTACGGGATGACTAATAGCTGCGAGAAAGGTAGTCTCGAGCCTTTGAAAAGACAATTTTTTCATTTGACCCTCTGCTTTGAAAAGTTTTGTATCAGCTGCTTGAGTTTTGCCGTTTCCCAAATAGCCCCTAGAAATATTTTTTAACCGCGAGCATACATGATAGGGGTGCAAGTTGGGCGAGTTTTCCTGACCCTGCCCGGTTCAACACCTTAAACAAGTTAATTTTGGATTTTTTGCAACAATAATTTTTGTTTATTAGTATAGAGTTCGACCTAATTAGAAGTTGATTAGTACCGGGTCTGGGTCAACCTAGATTGGCCCTTAATTTTTTACAAAAAAATTATTTTTTTATGGTATCAAATAACTTTGAAAGATATGAAAATTCAAATTATTTTAATAAGAATGACCAACACTTCTTTAAAAAAACTAGTTTACCTAATTTTTCTAGAATTATTTAGTCAAGTAAGAAATCAAGTTTCATCTAAATAAAAAATATGCATATACATGGGCCGTTTTAAAAATATGTAAAATCAATGTAATAAAATAATTTGATATATATTAGTTTCAATTTCATATATTTAACATCTAAATTTTGTAAAATATTATTCCTAGTTAGATAAATGATTCCTCATCATCGTTACATTTTAATGCATTTATAAATGTATTTACGCATTTTTTTACAATTTATCAACAATTATATATGTTTTTAACCAATTATAACTTATTTAAGAATTTGATTAAAACGATTTGTTGTACCATATTAAAATAATAAATTATTCCATAAAATATTCATGAATAATAATATTCACCAATATGTACTTACTTGAAATTACAAAAATAATATAAGACTAAATGTTATTTGTTTCATATTTCTTTATGAAGATAATTAAAGTAGACATATATTTTTTCTCAAAGGCTACAAATGCTATTTACATTCATCTTTCCTTAAAACATTACTAAAATAGATCTATTTTTTCATTTGCTTTGAAAGAACATTTTCTAATCAAAATAATATGTAATAGTTGGAGCATTCACATTGTATGGTCCGTCACATAAAAAATAAATGAAAGAAAAATAACTTTATTTTTAACCCTGTCTAGACCTACTGTGACCTTGACATGAATTAATGAGACAATTTAACATCAAATTCAACCAAAATCAAAATATATAAGGTGGAGATTAATATTGAGTATATATGTGACAATAATAATAGGACCATCATCACTACCACCATTTTTAATCTATTGTAAAAATTTTCTCTATATAATTATTTAAAATTTTATAGTAGAAATATTCTCTATACAATATTTTAAATTTATTATAGAAATATTCTCCATATAAAATTATTTTTAAATTTATTATATAACGTTCTCAATATACTTATTTTAAAATTTAAAATTTATTATAGAAATTTTCTCCATATAATTATTTTAAAATTTATGATTTTAAATTATTATATAATTTTTTCATATAATTATTTTAAATTTTATGTTTTTAAATTTATTGTACAAATTTTCTTCATATAATTCTTTGAAATTTTCTATTTTAAATTTATTGTGGAAACGTTCTCTATATTATTATTTTAAAATTTGCATTTTTAAATTTATTGTGGAAACATGCTCTCGTGTAAGACATGCTCCCGTGTAAGATAAATTTACGTAATTTATTTCGAAATATTCTGATTGAGGCATGGTTGCTTATGTACTGACAATTGCAGAGACCATCAATGGTAATAATGATCTTTCTTCTTATTCTGATGCTATTTCTTGTTCTAGACCTGCAAATTGGTTGGTTGTTATGAATGAAGAGATGTAATCTCTTTATAAAAATCAGACTTGGGAGTTGGTTAAACCTCCCAAAGGCAAGAAAGTTATTAGATGCAAGTGGGTCTTTAGAAAAAAAGAAGGCATTCTAGGAGTTGAAAATGCAAGATATAAAACACGGTTAGTAGTTAAAGGCTATAGTCAGGTACATGGTGTTGATTTTAATGATATTTTCTCACCTGTTGTTAAGCAGAATTCTATATGTGTTTTATTATCTTTGGTCGCTATGCAAAATTTGGAACTAGAGTAACTTGATGTTAAAATAACCTTCTTAAATGGCCAATTTGATGAGAAAATTTATATGCGTCAGCCCGAAGGATTTGTTATTGATGGTAAAAATGATCACGTTTGTTTGCTAAAGAAATCATTGTATGGACTCAAACAATCTCCTAGGCAGTGTTATAAATGTTTTCATGCTTTTATGGTTACTCATGGTTATTTTAGAAATCAAAGAGACAACTCTGTTTATTTCAAAAAATATTCAGATGAGTCTTTTATTTATTTGCTATTATATGTTGATGATATGCTTATTGCTGCTAAAGATATGTCTGAGATTAGCAGGTTAAAAGCTCGATTGAGTATTGAATTTGAAATGAAGGATTTGGGTGCAGCCAAGAAGATTCTTGGAATGGAAATTCATAGAGATAGAAAAACAAAAAAATTATGTCTCTCACAATAGAAGTACATTCAAAAGGTTTTGGAATGTTTTGGTATGCTTAATTCCAAACCTGTTAGTATTACATTTGCTACTGATTTTAAACTATTTGCAAAGATGTCACCACAATCAGATGAAAAGATAAAATATATGTCTCGTATTCCCTATTCAAGTGCAATTGGAAGTATTATGTATGTTATGGTTTGTACTTGTCCAGATATTGCACATGTTGTCAGTGTGGCGAGCAGATACATGTCTTGTCCTGGTAAAGAACATTAGAATGCAGTGAAATAGATCTTTCGATACTTGAGAGGTACTTCAGATATATGTTTGTATTTTGGAAGAACTAATGATGCATTGACAGGTTATGTTAACTCAAATTATGCTGGTGATCTTGATAAGAGAAGGTTACTTTCAGCTTATGTGTTCTCTAATGGTGGTTGTGCTATCAGTTGGAAAAACACGTTGCAGCGTACTGATGCTTTGTCTACTAGAGAAGCAAAGCTTATGACATCGACTGAAGGTGTCAGAGAAGCTTTATGGTTAAGAGATTTAATGAGTGAACTCAATCCAGGTCAGAAAAATATTATTGTTCACTGTGATTGTCAGAGCACTATACATCTTAGTAAAGATCAGATGTATCATGAAAGAACAAAGCACATTGCTATCCGGTATTACTTTATTCGTGATGTCATTGAATGTGATTATATTCAAGTCAAGAAAATTGCTACTGCAGGCAATGCAGCTGATATGTTAACGAAATCACTTCCTGTTACCAAGTTCAAGCATTGCTTGAGTTTGGTTGGAGCTTCTAATTCGTGAGAAGTAGTTCGTAGTGAAGGTGAAGAATTCATTCTATTTTGAAGTTACTTGAATTCAAGTCAAGATGGAGATTTGTTGGAGGTGACTTGCTATTCAAGCAAACCATTACACAATCCTCTTCCTATCAGAAGTCTTTTGCATAACCAATACAAAATCTTTATCATACGCAATCATTTTCATACTAGAAGTCTTTTGCATAGAGATTTCTCTTAAGCTTATAAAAAGAGGCTAGCTCTTAGGTGTTTGGTATCAATTTTTTCAAAGCTCTCTTATATACTCCTTAGTGAAGTTTGGTCTTTCTGAGAGTTTTTTAGGGTGTATTGGGTTCAAGGATTTTTCCTTTTAAGAGTTCTCCATCTCTTGTAATATTGTTTTTTATAGTGGATTTTCTCCTCCTTTGCCCGTGGTTTTTTCCTTCATATTGAAGGGTTTTTCACGTAAAAAATCTGCGCATACTTTATTTCTCTTTTTCTTGTTTTTCACATTACTTTATTGTTTTGTAGGATTATTTCCTAACATCTTCAAATTTGAAAGTTGTAGTTCACCGTCTTACTCAACACCTCTACCTATTTCTAAACTGCCCTCGTCCATCTGTCCCAGAGTTGTTGGAGGGCAATTTTGGAATGAAGCATTTTACTTAACAGAGGCATCATTATTTCTATTAAATATTAGCCGTTAACATGGGTATGTGTGTAATTTCAGTAAAATTATACGGGGTAATATGCAATTCGTGAAACTATATGGATATATCTGCAATTAGCATTAAACTAAGCTGGTATATCTTTAAATTACCCCGAAAAATCCTTAAACCTTTGTTGTCATCTTTTTCCTCCTCTCCACCGGTTCCAAATTCATCTTGTTTTGTCATCTCCCTCATCCTCTGCACCTCAATAAGGTCGTCTTCCTCTTGTCTATCCCACTCTTTCCAATCATCCCCCATAGCCCTCTCCACTGCAAGTTTTGATCAAAGTGATTTTTTAAATTTTAACACATTTTTACATATTTTTAGAAAATGTCACTAATGTATAATTCTAATTGATATGGTTCTTAGCATCTAAGCAAAATAAATTGTGTTAAATACAATAGATAAATTAGATTTGAGAAATGATTAACATGAGGTCCAAACTAAACCATTTTGCCAAAGTGAATTGGTAAGATGAGTTGGATTGAAGTTATCGGCATGTATATACGAGTCATGTTTCAATGCATCTGAATGCAAAATTCATTTTTTTATTTTTAAATTTTTTATAAAACTATTAATCTAAGCATGTTTAATTGATATATATATATATATATCAAGTTTTACCATGTTTAAATATATTTTTTATTTCTTAGAAAAGGGGATATTTTAAATGAGTAAAATACACTTGTTTTTAAAAATAATATATATACACATTTTAAAAAATAGTAAATTTTGTTTGATGGATTAAGAGTGTTTTTGGGAAGTCATAAAATTTTTTGATAAAAAGTTTTTGGAATGAGAGAAAATGATGTAATATGATAGAAGTGATAACGAGAAATAAATATATTAGAGTTAAAATGAATAGATTAGTTGTATGGCTAGTTATTTAGAAATAATTGAAAAGTAAGGTAGTTTTGTATACGAAGATGTAAAGAAATAATAAAAAATAAGATAATTGTAGAGAGATAAACATTTTATTGAAAAACAAACATATTCTAAATACGCTTAGATTAACAATTTTATAAAAAATTTAAAAAAAGACTAAAAAATGAGTTTTACACCTAGAATGTATTGAAATTTCAAGTCTTCAGATGCGTTGAAATATTACATGGGTCGCGTTTTAATATATGGGAAATGTATGAAAATTTTAGTGCACCTAGCTACAAAATTCATTTTTTTTTATTCTTTACAAAGCTATGAATTTGGGTGTATTCAGCTTACGTGTTAAGTTTTATCATTTCGAAAATGTATATATATATGTTTTGAGCTTTAAAAATAAGAATATTTTAGTCATTTGAAAATGACTAAAATGCTTTTTTAAAAGATCAATTATATATTTATATCCATTACCAAAAATGATAACACTTAGTTTTTTGATAAAACTTAGTTTGTAAATTAAATATACCTATATATAACAATTTTACAAAATATTTAAAAAATAGATTTTGCACCAGAGTGCATTGAGCATTACTCACACATTATGCTTTTATAAAACCCCTATTCAATTTAACCCTTTTCATTTTGCATATTTTAATTCTTAGTAAAAAGTCCAATCTATCTATTATATTTAATATCATTTATGTTATTATGTAAACCTTTTTATTTGTCTAATATCACTATAGATAGGCAATACCTGAAATCTATTAAATCAATGTAATAAAATAATTTAATGTTAAATATCAATTTTTAAGTTATATTTTCAACATCTAAAACATCTGAAATATCATCATTATTTAGATAAATGATAAAATATTATTATATTTTATTATATATGCAAATGGATCTAAGCATGTTTCATAATTTCTAAATGAATACATATATTTTTTAACAAATGTGGTTTATACACATACTCGATTTGGTTGAAAGTTGGTTTCCTAACTAAGGGCCTGTACTAAACTATACAAAATTCTTGAATTAAATTTATATTACAATTTCTAAGACAATTTCTAAATTCTGAAGGCAATTTTTTCAATTTTTAACACAATTTTATCTATGTTCAATACAACTTTATTAATTCCTAATATGCATTATTACATTCTCATCTCAAACGGATTCGATTCAAAAATTTTATATGGTTTGAGATATCTCCTAAATAAATGATGTTAAATATAATAAATAGATTAAATTATCCATGAAGCATTCTTAAATACATGAATGTATCTACTTTATGTTAAATAGCAAGATAAGCAATTATAATGTGGTCCATAATTCATCTTGTTTGTTGTTCAACTGATTATTTGCTGTAGATATCATCTTGTTATTGTTTATTTTATTTTGTTAGATTATTCCTAAATATACCCATTACATTTTATCATACTTCCAAATATGTTCACTACGTTTCTAAAATCCCAAGTAGACCTATTAAGTTCGCATTTAATCCCAAAAATGTCCATTTTGTGAGCTAAAGTCATTAAAGAATATGTGAAATTACTAATATGCCCTTTAAATTGATAACACAACTAGAAAAATTGAATGTTATAATCGCTATTGCTCTAATTGCACATGAATTCTAAATTTAAAGTACCTTAATTTTATTTTTTATTTATTTCATCATTTATTATTTTACAATAGTAGTATTTTGAGTATTTAAAATTTTTTAATTGATGGTTTTTGATGGAGTAGGCATTTTTGGAATTAAATGCAAATGTAGTAGGTATATTGAAAATTTTGAAAACATGGCAGGCATATTTGGAATTAAAGTTAAATATAATTGGTATATTTGAAAATAACCCTATTTTGTTTTATTTTTATGAGCCATGTCATTATTGTTTTGAAAGTTAACTGTGGTCGGTTATGATCTTGTTAGCACTCGAGCTGACAATGTATTAGCCTAGACTATAAATATACAATTTTTATTTTTTAAAGTTTTTCTATAAAACTATTAATGTAAATGTATTTAATTTATAAGCTAAGTTTTCCATTTCTAGATATGACATATATTTTTTATTTTTAAATATAGCAGTATTTTAGTCATTTTAACTATTAAAATGACTAGAATATTCCTATGTTTAAAAATTAAATTTAAAAATATACACATCTCGAAAAAGGTTAATTTTGATTTATCGATTAAATACTTCTAAAATAATAATTTTATAAAAAAAATTTAAAAAAATGTTTTATAGCTCAAGCTAACGGTTGCATTTGGTATCCTCGGCTGACAAAATCATAGATGGCATTAAAATTTTGAAATACTCGAGCCCTGCTCCTGCCCCTGCCTTGCCACAGGTTATAACTAACTTGCCGACTATACAGTTAGTCTTTATGGAGATGGAGAGAGAGAGAGAGAGAGGGAGAGGAATGCGAGAGATGGCAAGCGGACGGGAATGGGAGAAAGATCGAGAGCTTCTCATTCCTGTGGAGGAAATCATAGAAGATGGAGGAGGAGGAGGAGGAGGATCCAAATCTCCAAGATCAGCAGCCCCTTCTTCTTCCACCTCTTCAACATCAACTCATCTGGCAGGAAAAGAGGTATTTATTAGTTATGGCCTTCCACTAATGCTACTGCTACAAGCTAGTAGGATAGAATCACAATACAAAATGGGGAAGATGGGTTTACATACAGCCCTGGTAAAACACCAAACTAATGGAAAAACCATCCACCTTCTTCCTAATGGTCCGCTCACTCCATCAAATACTCTCTTTATCATCCCCCAAGCTTTTCTTCGATCAACATTGATTCTATCTGATACTAACCAACTCTGCTCAACTGCTTGCGTCTTGCGAAAATTTGGCTCGTCTCATCCTCCACCAACACTACAGCATGTAAAAACAATTTGTTTGTGCAAATGCAGCTGACTTTCACCTTTTCCCGGACTACATGGCTACCTTACCAGAAAAACAGCCCGAAATCTTCCTAGAAAAGCTCTAAGCACATGCACACCTCCCCCCAAAAGAAAAGCTCGCACATAGAGGGAAGCTGATGAATGGCTGTGTGGAAGTCAGTATAAAAAATTTCGGGTCATGTCGACCAGAATTGTGATGTTCATTTAGGGTTTCCAATTACAGCTGCATGTGTGGATATAGAACCAAGCTTGTAAAAAGCAGCAGCAGAAAAGTTGGCCTAACTTTGAAAGATTGTGTCATAGATCAGTTTTTCCATCTTACCTCATCTTGGGTTAGCTTTGGATCATCATGAGATGTCTTTTATTACTATCATTTTTATGCTAAAGATGCCCATATTTGAAGAAGCCTCCAATGTTTGAAGTTCTACACAGTATGCATTCCTTTTAACGAAGTACCAAAGCAGTCGACCTATCTTATAGTAAATGTCTTCTCTGCATGTTACTCTGTAGGCCTTTTCTAAAGTAATTCAGAGCTGGACCTCCAAAAAGTTCATGACTGGATGGTGAGTTCTATGCTGACGACATGGTAACTGTCCATTAAACGAGTAGCTTGTATGAACAAGTTGGCTCATTAGCAATTATCATTCAAATCCTTGTGTTCAATACTTTTATTCCCTGAACAAGTTGTTTTGCATAAACTAGATGTCAATACAAGACAAGCAAATTCATATAGCTTTGGTCTTGCTAATCAAGCCCCATTTACCAATTCTGTTTTCACTTGTCAAAAAATGTAAAGCAGAATTTGGATCATAATTTATTTGCAACAGTTAAGCTAATAAAAATAACTTATGTTCTATGGTTTCTTTGTAACTTTTTGCAGCGTCATTCTTCTTCCTATAGCCATAACCTTTTATATCACTTGGTGGTTCATTCGTTTTGTGGACGGCGTCTTTTCCCCAATGTATTCTCATCTTGGAATCAACATATTTGGTGTGTATTTCCCTCTTTCCATTGTTTTCCAGATGAATTTTTTTAAGACCTGTTGGGCCCTTGTTTGATCAATGGAATCCAACAATAAATGTCTGCAACATCAAATGTTACCTAAATCCAATATATTTCAGTTGCATTTCATTGTTATACGTCTAAATCTGAAAACAGGAACACACTGAAAATTTCCTTGGAAGGACAAAAATGTAGAAGCACGTGTCTTTTCTGTGATTACTGGGACAAGAATGAAGAAATACATTTCTTTTGTGTGTGCTTACTCCTAAATTGGACTGCAGCAGCAGTTATAATCTCAATGCATTCTATCGTCTGACTACTACATTATTATGCAAACACATTCCACGTGATTACAACTCAGCCTAACTATCAGAAATAAGAATATTTACATTTTTTAACGAAAGACCAATGATCTAAAGCCAATTTCCAGGGCTAGGATTCATCACTTCAATCACATTCATATTCTTGGTGGGAGTGTTTGTGTCATCTTGGTTAGGAGCTGCTGTTCTAGGACTTGGGGAATGGTTCATTAAGAAAACACCACTTATACGCCAGATCTATTCTGCCTCCAAGCAAATCAGTGCAGCAATATCGCCAGGTATGCTTCTTCAAGATCCCTTCCACATCTATCAATGAGTCATCATAGCAGGGGACTAGCTTGATGACACAAAATGCGGCAATTTACAGATCAGAATTCTCAAGCCTTCAAAGAAGTGGCCATCATAAGGCATCCACGTATTGGGGAATATACATTTGGATTCATCACATCTACCGTACTCCTCAAGAGAAATGCTGGTGAAGAAGAGCTGTACTGTGTCTACGTTCCCACCAACCATCTCTACATCGGGGACATCTTTCTTGTCAATCCTAAGGATATTCTGAGGCCCAAATTATCTGTTCGAGAAGGGCTAGGTAAACGCTCTTTTGTTTACGGCATTTGCAAATGCTCCACATAGATTCTAGATTTTTTCTAGTGCCTATTTACTGATCAATGACTACCACATCAGTAAAACTCATCATTGGTTTCTTGTGCAGAAATAGTTCTTTCTGCAGGCATGTCAGTACCTCAAATCCTGTCTACCATTGAAGTCCGGGCAATTTTAGCCGAAAGAGGAAGAGTTGCCAAAAGCCCGAAACTTGCAGGCACAATAGACTAATTCCTTGCATTAGTCAGTAAGACAGGCTTTTCATTGTCTGTAATTGCAGTCAGTGGAATCTGGTTGCTATTGCAGCAGCCACATTTTTGTTCTTTTGTTTTCTGCATTTTTTGTCATCTCAATGATTAGATTTTTTATAGCAGAAGACAAAGATGAAGATGAAGATGATGACGACTTTGTTTGAGACAAAAGAATCCAAGGAATGAACAAGCCTGTAAAATTATTGCACCCAACATTTCACCTTCAAAAGCGGTGAAGATGGTCATCCTTGATAGGTGTGATGCGTCTTTTGTACAAAAGAAACCCGGCATTGGTTGTCTGCCCATAATCTTGTTCTTGGTTAGATCTAAAACTCTTTCAGTACGGAATTCTACTTGTATTGACTCTTTTGTTGGTAACCATTGGGCTTTTATTCTATTAGGATTGTTTTTGAGGCTGTCCCACTTGTGCCATAATTTCAACATTGTTGGCACAATGTTTTTGTTGGGTTGCACATACTAACAATTTATATTAAATAATATCATTTTATTTTTAATTGTTTTAAAAACAAATACTTCCATTATCAATGAAAATAACATGTATTTGCAGAAAAGAAAAAAAAGCAGAACTTTATTAGGACCAAAAAGGCTAGCTCAAGAGGTGTGAGACCAAGCCTCTTCCATATGTGGGAAAATTGAATAATTTATCCCTCACACAATGGGCCTTATTCCTATCAGGTGCTCAACCCACGGGAAGCTGTTCCCATGAGAAAAAAGGAAGTAGAGGTATTATAGTAATTTTATTGTGTATATATAATTTTTTTAGTTTTTTGATAAAATTTGTATTATATGTATACAAAACTCAATCTATTCAATTCATTTGCTGGATCAACCACTGAAACATATGTAGATATAATTTTTCATTATTTGACATTTTTAAAAAATATTTATGTAGAAAAAATTCTTTTAATAAAATTTCTTTGTAATTGGTAAAATCGAAAAATATATTTTATATAAGGAATTATGTTATATTATTTAAAGTTCATTTAATTAAGGTACTCTCAAAATTAACAATTTTAATATTTATTTTTTATTTTTTAGAAATTTAATATATTTTTTTATTTTTCAAATATAACAAAATCTAACAGTATCTAACGACATTAGCATCTAATAAAATCTAACAACATCTAATACATCTAACCATATCTAACTTTTGATATTAAGAAGTTAATCTTAATTTAACAACATCAATATGATCCTAAGCCTCTTATAAGGTCATTTATATCTTGATTACAGAATTTGAAACCCAAATAATAAGATTTAATGAAATTCGCTTTATCTAATGGCATATAAGAACATCTAATCGCATCTAACAGCATCTCACGATATCTAACCATATCTAACCAGATCTGATGACATCTAACAGTATCTAATGTCATCTAACTGAATCTAACTTTTGATATTAATAAGTTAATCCTAATTTAACACCTGTAATATGATTTAAAGCCTTATATAAGGTCATTTATATCTTAATTATAAAATTTAAAACTCAGATAATACAATTTAATGAAATCCACCTTAATCTAACGATATCTAACAACTTCTAATCACATCTAGCAGTATCTAACCAAATCTAACAATACCTAACAGCATCTAATGACATCTAATCGAATCTAACTTTTGATATTTATATGTTAATCCTAATTTAACACTCGTAATATGATCCTAACCCTTACAAGGTTATTTATACCTTAATTATAAAATTTAAAACTCAGATAATACGATTTAATGAAATCCACCTAAATTTAATGGCATCGAGCAACATATAATCGAATCTAACAGCATCTAACAACATTTAACGACATCTGATCAGATCTAAAGACATCTAACAATATCTAACGACATATAACCGAATCTAACTTTTGATATTAATAAGTTAATCCTAATTTAACACATGTAGTATGATCGTAAGCCCTTATAAGGTCATTTATACCTTAATTATAGAATTTAAAACCAAGATAATACGATTTCATTAAATCCACCTTAGTCTAATGACATCTAACAATATTTAATTGTATCTAACAGCATCCAACAATATCTAACAGCATTTAACCAGATCTAACGATATCGAGTAGCATCTAACAACATCTAATCAAATCTAACTTTTGATATTGATAAGTTAATCTTAATTTAACACCTGTAATATGATCTTAAGTCCTTTATAAGGTCATTTATACCTTAATTACAGAATTTAAAACCCAGATAATATAATTTAATGAAATTCACATAAATTTAATGACATCTAACAACATCTAATTGCATCTAACAGCATATATAACAACATCTAATAGCATGTAATGGCATCTACCCAGATCTAGCTTTTGAGACTAATAAGTTAATCGTAATTTAACACCTGTAATATGATCCTAAACCCCTTATAAAGCCATTTTTACCTTAATTATAGAATTCGAAACCCAGATAATATGATTTAATAAAATCTACATAATTTAATGGTATTTAACAGCATCTAACGACATCTAACGACATCTAACTTTTGATATTAACAAGTTAATCTTAATTTAACACCTGTAATATGATCCTAAGCCCCTTATAAGGTCATTTATACATTAATTATATAATTTAAAATCCAGATAATGCAATTTAATGAAATCCACCTTAATTAATAGCATTTAACAATATCTAATTGCAACTAACAACATCTAACACCATCTAGGACATCTAACATTATTTAACCAGATCTAACAATATCTAACATCATGTAACGATATCTAACTGAATCTAACTTTTGATATTAATAAGTTAATCCTAATTTAATACCTTTAATATGATCGTAAGTCCCTTATAAGGTCATTTATACCTTAATTACAAAATTTAAAACTCAAATAATACGATTTAATAAAATTTACCTTAATTGAATGACATCTATCAGTATGTAACTGCATCTAACAACATCTAATGACATCTAACACCATCTAACTGAATTTAACAAGACCTGTAATATAATCCGAAGCCCCTTATAAGGTCATTTATACCTTAACTACGAAAAAATAGAAAATCTTAATTATTTAATTTTATCATCTTAAAAATAAATTTTAAATTACTATTTTTTTATATAAATAAATACACAAATATTTAATTTTATTAGAAGTGAGTTTCAAGGAATAAGTAACATGCATGGTTGCTTATCTTATGTTGCTCATTTGAATTTTGCATCAATAAAATATAAATAAATAAAGATTAATTTAAATCAATTTAAGTGAATATAAAATTATGAATTTGACAAACATTTTGTTAAATAGAAAGTTTGCAACAAAATTCATGGATGTTTCTTCAATTTTTACAATACAAATTAATTTGAAATGAATATTTTTTTAATCGGCCAAAGCCTCCACTGCTCATGGTATATGGAGATGCAGGAGTGGGAAGTCGAAGCCCCAACTAGGGGTGTTAACGGATCAAATTGAACGGGTTGGAGTGTAATCTTAATCCTACCCCATTTAATATATCTCGATCATAATCCGTTTATTAATCCATTTAAAAAACTTCAGCCCTAACCCATTTACAACCCATTTAATAAACAGGTTAACGGGTTGTTAACGGGTTGTGTTTGTTACTAATTTTCATG
>JAXCLR010000105.1:51730029-51740683 GCA_035584095.1 Annona squamosa | reverse complement strand
TTATAAATATTATATATATATATATTATAATATATTATATTAAATGAGTTATACGGGTTGAACGGGTTGGACGAGTTGCGAAGCCTCAACCCTAATCTGTTTATTTAATTAAATAGTTGAACAGGTTGACGGATCATAACCCATTTATTAAAAAATCTCAACCCAAACCCATTTATTAACGGGTAGAACAAGTAGGTTAACGGGTTGACCATGACCATTAACACCCCTAGCCCCAACGCTGGGCACATGTGCCTACATGTGACACTAACTGGCCTATGATCAGGTTCACAATTTGAAATGAATATTAACAGAACAAAAATGACTTACACACAAGAACTTAGTCTAATTAATTAGACTAATCAAATTAACATTTAATATGTAATTTTTAATTTATGATAAACATCATTTATTGATTATATTGAGCTATTTTGCCAACTTATTGAGTTAAATCTACAAAAACTCATAGGTTTCATCTTTTCGGTTGGTCATTTCAATCTAAAATTAATAAATTTAATATTAATTTAAATTAATATAATTTTATTGATTTAATGAAATATTTATTAAATAAAAAATTTCTCAAAATCATCTAATGTTGTCTCCAATTTTTGTTAGTTAAATTGATTTGAATAGAAGCTTCATCCAAAATGATCACATTTTTAATTAAGTGTACATTTACATTAATTTTTTACTTTAAGTAAATTCAAATAAAAATATCTAAATTATTTCCATAACTAAAATTTATATACTTTTTATTGCAAATTCATGTAAATCAAAATTTAAGCAAAAATAATAAAAGTAAAATAAGAATCAGCAAATTAAGTTTTTATTGACATTAAATTATCATTTTGTAAATTTTAATAAATGAAAATATTAAATTATTTTAATAACATCTAATTTTATACTGGCTTTGATTTTTTTAATTACATGATTATAATGGAGAAAGAGATGATCTCGTGTTAATACTCATACACGAAAGTTGTTTACTATTGCACTATTTGCTAGTAAATCACCTTTGCTTTTTAGAAATAATATTTTAATAAATTACATTTATTTAATTACATATGTAACTATAATTTGGATAGAATAATTTAAATATATTTGACTTTTTAAGATTTGTTTAACCCACCCGCCCACTCACCCATCGTAATGCTTCTTCATAAAAAGACAAATTGATGCTCCAGCCACCCACATGCTGGCATGCACATTACTATATTAATAATTATATCTAGAAAATAAATTATTTTTTAAAACAAAATCATCTAAAATAATATTTTTACAATTTATACAATGAACATTAGTTATTGAAATTTATTTTAAGACTAAGTTATAAATGATTATTTCAATTAAATGCATATTAAGTCTTTCTAATTTATACAAATGTGACATTTAGATATTAATGAATAATGTATTAATTTTTTATTATTAGATTTTTACGTTTAATATATATAATTTTGTATATTTGCATTTTTCACACATCTAATTTGATTATTTGGAAAACAACATAAAATTATGAACTTAATATAATTTATATTTTATAGCAACCTTATAAAAAAATTTCATTAAGCTTATCTCTAATTTTAAAAAGTAACAAAGAAATATCAAAATCAACTTAAATCGGACTAACGATAAATCAAATATTAGTAAATTTATAAAAAATCTTCAAAAAAATTGTCATGGTTTAGAGGTAGAATTGGTGCTCCAACCTACCTATCCACCGTACTTTTGATGCATGATACCACTTGTATCAGTTTGTGGAAAATCAACTTGCCTCAAATATTAAAATATATGTTATTATTAATACATTATGTCAGATGGAGTTAAAAATCATGTAATAACGAAAACTCTCAAATTACATGTACATTTGTGTGAATCATAAATAAGCTAATGTGACTAAATATTTAACAGTAGTAGATAAAGGTTTCAATCTGTCCCTGCATCAAATATTGGACTCCACGTTAAATGAGCAGCGACATCAATAAGGTTGGTTTTGGGCTCCCGATTTTAAATACTACTCAGCTAGTAATTCTCTTCGCTGCTGCCGCCTAACATTAAAAAAATGTACCTGCATTTTATTGGTCATCAATGAGGAGCATATGCTGCAGTGGAGTTGGTAAATGTTGTAGCTTGTGAAGATTGCTAACGATTTCAAAAGCTCTTGGCTCCTCCCTACAGTAGAAGCCAATAAAATATCGTCACGCCTAGTGCAAAGATACACAGGCAAAGCGGATGGATTTTCTGGACAAGGTATGGTACAACAAATGTGTTTTTATATATTTTACCTTTTATAAGTACAATAGAGAGTTGTATTGCACATTTGTAGATGTAGATGTGAATCAGGCATCCTTTATTTCCCTATATATAGAGGAATTTGAGATTATCTACTACGTTTAGTTGACTGGTTATTGAAATACAAATTTTTTATGAGATATTAAGCCAATATATTCTATATTTTTAGTAATTACATACGACATTTTGCGTAGGAATCAGGATAATGATTGTTTCATATTTATTATAAGTTCCTAATTGTTAAAGTAAAATATTTCATTAAAACCACATATTATGCTAGGTCTGTTAAACAACAATCTATTAAGTTTAACACTTTTTGTACAGAATATATTTACGAAAAAAAGAGTGAAAAAATGCATGATTTTCATAAAGCATGATGCATGTTAGGCCCGTCTGACCATCTTGCAAATTTGCATGAATCTTTCAAGTCTTTAAATTTACAAGGAAATTTAAACACAATTATGCATGACGGAGGGGGATCCTTGGAAAAATACATAAGACAACCGATGTGTTACAAGATAATATTAATTCATAAAAGTTACTAGTTTCATCTACTGAATTTTGCAGTGAAATTTATTTAACCCAACTAGCATACCTTTTCAATAAAATACCCCCTAAAATTTGTAAATGACTATAGCGTTTGCATTCCAACACGATTACTATTGATCCCCCGTTCCAACTACCATTTTAAAAAAAAATCACTTTTCTTTGACGCTTTAAAAATATTCATAGAACTAATAGCAATTTATATGCAAATTACATATGAGCTAAACGACCATAAATGATCCACATCTTATGATGAGTGCTTGTAGAAGAGAGTCAACTTCTCTCCCTAATGTTTTAAATTATACGATAGTTTTATATTATATATTCGAAGGTGTCAATTGTATGTGCAAATTAATGGTCTTCTTCATGTATTTTAGGATATTGGGAAAATTGTACAAAAACATGTTGAGCATAACCAAGAAATATCTGTAGAGTTGCAATGAGAGTAACAATTCTTCATTTATTAAATTTAGCATTTTAAGTATGATCATTGTAATATTCATGGATAAATAGGAGCTTAAGGTCTGGGTACGAAATCTGCAACATTCTAATGTACGTTGAGTACAAACTACTGCACTCCCCACTTGTGCAATTGGTCAAGTACAAATTCCATAATGTTGTCATGAAACTGGTTGATTCATTTGAAATGGTCTATGTGTGGGGCTAGAACGAAAGTAGGCAAAAGCTTCCAATGATATATGCTTGGCTCGGTCAGAGGACTTCGTGGTTGGCACCGTTAATACACAGAGGAAAGGCATGCCTTGTTAAAACTCATTACATGTTTAAAGCGAAAAATACAAGTGTCCAAATCATGCTCTCATTATTATCCACATTTTACAGGACCCTAACATATTTAGACATCGATGTGAGATCAAGATGAACCTTGCCTTTGTAACTGTATAGAAGATGTTAGTGCTTAAGTGGGTCTTGGGTGACTCAATATTGCATGCTGAGTGAGCATTCACTCTAAAAGCGGCTTGTAATCTTGATTTCATTTATTTGGTCATACTTCTATTTATATGTCATATTCTTGTTTAAATCCATGCTAAGGGTTTTTCAGTTATAAATGATTCATGTTACCTAAAAAGATATGAAATATTTGGCAAGTAATGGTAATATTAATCCCAATGTAAGTGACTCATAAGCATGCTATTGTTAACATAATAATTTTGTATTTATTTATTGAGTATGAAATGACATAGTTATTAAATAATTAGTAACCATCTTTCATTACCATGGTGAAAGACTGTTGATGCATATACCATTATTCAAAATTTCCTCCAACGTGAAGGAATATCTGGAGTAAGGCATCATTACTTCTTATCATTTGTTGAGGTTAGCACTTTAGCCCAAACTGTTCCCTTAACATACGTCAATAATTTGAGACTGATAGAGAACACCACTATTTCACCTTACGACTTATACCAAAGAGATTGTTACTAGGGAAGCTAGAAGATATTGATATAGAATGGTTGATAGATATGCTTCAATATTGTGTCCATGACGCAGAATGGGTAATCAAGTTCTCCATTGCTACAACTTTAGTTGATAGCTTTAATACCACAACGTGCAGTTATTTTTCTTTAATTTTATCTACAGATATTTATACCAATTCAATATCATGATGAGACCTGATTTGCATATGCGATTGATATGATACTATGTGAAATTCACTACATTGACATCTGTGAAGAAGATAAGTCCACCAAGTTTATGGTAACTTACCATACCAGTGAGTGATAAGTTTTTTGGATAAGGTGTTACATTTACAAATTAATGATATCTGACATATGTCATTAACTTTTCTAAATCTTCTTCATCTTACAACTTAGTATGTTAAAAAAAATTTCAAAGTAGATAATGAAATTACAGATGCATATACATTTGATATCATACGCGATACTGTTAATATCATAAGTACAAGGTATGATTATTAAGTTATTGCATTCTTAGGAATCTATATTGGTAGGTGAATGTGGCAAATATATTTGTATATTGCAGAGAGGACTCCGGAGTAGATATTATTGCTATTATAGAGCATTACACCAAGCCAACATTAGTCAAGTTCAATCAAATATATTAACTCATCGCTGTAAACGGTGATAAGCGCACATTATATCCTAAGTAAAATTTCATTGTGTCCCATACATATCATTTGTGACTTATTGTTACAGGTTATCACATCAAGTTATAAGAAGCATATTGCATGCAAAATTTTCACTAATAGGTATAATATGTGGGCACATAACAATTATTATACCAGACAGCTGCAAATGAAGGAATGATATTGTACACCCTTATTGTTCATTTTTGCAAAATTCACAAATGACAACTCTAGCCTACTCTAGATAGTCTTTTCTTTTATCATACTTGTTATTATTTAGACAACGACAAGTAATTTTTTGGCCATTCATGTTAATATTGCATCAATGTGTTTGATGTAAAAAAAAAATATATCCTTTTATTAATGTAACTATATATATATTTAGCGAAAGGCTTGCTACTATGGAATATTGATGCATTTTCACCATTATACGCAAAATATGGCACTTACCTAGTTCACCACTTTCAAATGAAGTTTATAGTTAAATTATCATTTTACAAAATACATAATATTTATGAATTTCATCCCATAATGTAGTTGCATGGATGATTCATGCACATAGGTGCTTAAAAACACTATTATTAAAGAGACATATGATTAAGATGTCGATTGTTTTTGTGGCACCCCGGGATCTTATGGATTGATAAATGTGGCTCAGGATTGTTGCCCTGATCACGCAGTGGGTACTTAATTTGATCTTGTCCAAAAAAAATTTTCTTTCTTTTTCTTTCATCACACAAGCATACACTTTATTCATAATAGACTTATCCATATCATCATAAAACCATTCATAACTTCTTTTTATTGAAATAATTCACATAAGTACAATCATGTTTGCAATATTCATAAAACATGTTTTTAACATAATTATCATACATTTGTCTTTTCAGATGCATACATAGAACTGCAATTAATTTTGCAGGTCATTTCTACCTGGCATCCGTTATGAGTCAACTCCATAGCCTGTTTGTTATTTTGAAAAACACATATGAGTAATAAGACTCAGTAAGTAAGCCTTTTTCTTTGGCGAGTAAACATTTTCCTTGCATTCAAATGCATTTTTTTCCATTTGATAGGAGACACTTGCTAAGTAATCAACTACCAATAGAATAAAAATATTTTTGTAAAAATCATTTCATAAATATTGGATGTGCAAATGATTCATTTTCATTCCTAACATACACTTTCGTGTATGGGTACGCTAGCCCAGGAAATATCTCACATAGCATAGTCCAATACGTCGGCTCTCTCTCTGACTTGGCCTCATCAATGGGACCTTGTGTCCTTTACCTTGATTAGCCTACATGGTCTCCTATATGCATGACTTTTGATTTTTCCGGAGGTGATTTGTTATTCTCATGCAAAGAATTATTTGCACAATTTCTTTTTGAAACATTGTTTGGATAAAACATTATTTAAACCTTTTCATACTTATGCATTTCATAAAAATGCAATACATTCATTCACACATAACTTTTCTTTGCTTCCACCCTCTTGGGAGGACGCCGCCGACACATAGCCCTTGCGACTCGGCAATAGTGAAGGGGGATCCCCGATCTGCTTACTACCTCCACCAAAGCCTCTTCTTTGTGCACCATGTTCATACATATATATGTCAGCATGACATGAATCATAAACTTCATAAAAATCATTTGAGAAGCAAACACACATTTATCATTTCAAATATTATAGGAGTGGTCATCCTTAAACACATTTCATAATCATATTTGCAATCATTTGCAATATTTGAAAAGCAATTTCAAAATAGAACTTGCTTACCTCCTCAGTCTGTGTCCTCCACCTTTTCCTCTATAAGGAAAAATAATATTTTACCTATATCATTTCATGTCTTATTTTACTTCCTGTGCAGGCTTTATAATCATCCATTACCTCATTTCTATAGAGGTTAATCTTATAAATATAATTGGTTATTACATCTCTATATGGATTTTTATCCATAAATTCTTTAAAAATTTCATTTATATATCTTCATAAATATATAAAAATAAATCTCAATTTTTTCCCAAAATCTCGCTGTTCGCTATTCATAATTACTATAGCAACTCGCTGTTAACCCAAGATTACTTATCACAGCAATGTGGATTACTGTTCATGGGTTCCAAAAATTGATAATTTTTTCGAAAATAAAAAATACTATGACATAGCTTATGCTTAATATATCATGAAAAATTTTATACATTTTGAATTTATCATCATTTACTTGGCTAAATAAATTATTTTCTCCATATACTAAAAATCAACATAAATTCACTTATGCATAATCCTTAATTCCAAAAATCATGGAATTAATATATCATAATTCCAACATCAGATTCATTCATCCCAAATCATTATTTATCAATTTTGGAGCATTATTTACACATATCATATGTTATCCTCCCTAATGTTCTATCTTTGCTCTAAATTTTTGATGTTTTGGCATAATTTCGATTAAGCATGATTTTACCCTACTTAACATTCAAAAAAATTTTGGAAAGAAATCCTTGCTCAACGTGGAGATATTCCTCTTTTTTTCACACTTTCTTTCTCTAACTTTTGCCTCTTCTTTCTTTTCAAGGCTAAAATGTGGTGGGGGTAAAAGTACTCAAATGGAGCAAGGACAATGATGCCTTGGACGTCCACCCCTTGGCTCTATTTATAGGGCTTGATTTTTTAAGAATTTGGAATTTACCCTCCTTGCTTGATGTATTAAATTATAAAATGGTATTTTTTCTAAATTTAAAAAATGCATTGAGCCAAGAGCAGCCCACCCTACAGCAGCTCCAGCCCTCCTATAGCAGCCATATTTTCATGATTTTTGATTTTAAAAATTATTTAATTTAAGCTAATTAAATCTTAGTCATTGATCTTGGATGAGGATGAATTTAAACCATTGATTTTTGGTCAAAAATCCACCCACCCCCTACCATGCTCCTGCAATAGCTGTTGTTCATTTATTATTATTATTTAATTATTTAATTTAATAAAAAGTCAAAAGTAACATTAATGTAAAAGATAAGTTATTTTTTGATCACCATTTGATATTTCATCTTGACCCTTGATTTGTAATTTCCATCACATCTTAACCCATTTATCATGTTCATCATGAATTTTTAACCATCCATAAAAAATTTCATCGAAATTCAATGCCCAGATTGCAAATTATGAATTTTTCTTTAATTTTCCACAAAAATCCATAAAAATCCGAAAATTATTATTTCAATCCAAAAAGCACTTTTGTCCTTTAGCGGGAAGCTTCCTTTTTTGTCTTTTATGATTAAGTTAATCCAAAGTGATTAACTTAATATATTCCTTAATCCCATATTTACTATTCACGTTTCACTATTCAGATGCACTATTCATCCGAATTTCATAATTAATTATTTTAACCTCTAGTCCCACATATTTTCATACTCATAAATATATATTTTATTAATATATTACATAGGGTTTATAACCCTAGGATTTCATATATGTGTCTAAGATCAGGGTTTCACAGTTTCAAAAAAATGTTGACCATCCATGTGCACTTGACTATAAAAAATTGATGTCGTTACATTACAAAAAAAGAGGATATATATTCTCGTTTCTGGCGCGAATCTCCAAAAAATGTTGTAAAATGGGTCTCTTTCATAATTTGCCATTGTTTGATTCTTTGAATGCTTGACGTTGTATATTCTTCAATCTCTCATTCAGACTATTACTAAGTATAAATGATGCAAAATGTCATCACCATTCGGCAATCTGTCCCTGCATTGTATATGTTAATTATATCAATTTAAGTCATTTTACGTTGCAACATTCATTACTTAGAAAAAATGAAAACGTACAGATCTATATTTTGGATTCTTTTCAAGTATGAATTTATGAAATCCCGATCTTAACACGTGTATGAAACCTTAGGATTATAAACCCTAGGTAATATAATGATATTTATATGAAATATATATTAATGATATTTTACAATATATGACATTGGAATATTAAATAACTAATTATGGAATGTTAATTCGGATAAATAGTAAAACATGAATAGTAAATGTGGAATTAAGAAATATGTTAAGTTAATCATTTTAGATTAACTTAATTATAAAAGATGAAAAAGGAAGCTTCCCACTAAAGGAAAAAAGTGCTTTTTGGATTAAAATAATAATTTTCGGATTTTTTTTGATTTTTATGAAGAAAATGAAGAAAAATTCATATCTTGTAATCCAAACGTCGGTTTAAGATGAAATTTTTTATGGATGACCAAAATATGATAATGAACATGATGAGTGGTCCAAGATTGATTAAAAATCATAAATCAAGGGTAAATTAAAGGTCAAGATTAAACATCATTTAAAGATAAAAAAGGTAGCCCACTTTTCATTAATTATAATTTGACTTTTGGGTTTTTTAATTAATTAAAAATCAAAAAATTAAATGCATATCTGCAAGGAGCAGCTAGGATGTGGACATGTATGGACTTTTGGCGCCAAATTCAATGGTCCAAATCCATCATCATCAAAAATCAATGGCTAAGATTGAATTAACCTAAAATAATTAATTTTAATAAATCAAAAAAATTATAAATAAATAGGGCTACCATAAGGGGGCGTGAACAATATCTAGGGGGTTGCACATGGCTCAATGTACCTTTTGAAAATTAATAAAAAATATATTTATAATTTAATACCTCAAGCAAGAGGGGTAAATTCCAATTTGATAAAAATCAAAAAGTATAAATAAGGGGCAGGAGTGAACGTCAAAGGCACTTCATCCTAGCTCTATTTGAGCATGTTTCACCCCCCACCACGTTTTAGCCTTGAAGAGAAAGAAGAGGAGAAAGTTAGAGAGAGAAAGTGTGAGAAAAAGAATGATATCTTCACTTCGGGTAAGCGATTTCTTCCAAATTTATTTTAGATGTTAATTAGGGTAAAATCATGCTTAGATAATGCCTAAGCATTAGAAAATAAGTAAAGTTATTATACTTAATTAGAATTATGCCAAAATATCGAAAATTTAGAGCAAAGATGGAGCATTCAGGAAGATAGCATATGATATGTGAAAATAATGCTTCAAATTTGATAAATGATGATTTGGGATGTATGATTATGATCAATATGATGTTGGAATAATGATATATTAATTTCATGATTTTGAAATTAAGGAATACGCTTAAGTGAATTTATGTTGATTTTTAGTATAAGGAGAAAATAATTTATTTAGCCAAGTAAATGGTGATAAATTCAAAATGTATGAAATTTCTCATGATATACTAAGCATAAGCTATGTCATGATATTATTTATTTTTGGAAAAAATATCAATTTTTGGAACCCATGAACAGTAACCCACATTGCTGTGAATAGCAACCTCGAGTGAACAGTAAACATGAATACTGATTTGCCACAGTAATCTACTACAGTAGTTTGCTACAGTGACATGAACAGTAATTATGAACAATGAACAGTGTATTTTGGGAAAAAATTGAGATTTATTTATATATATTTATGAGGATATATGGATGAAATTTTTAAAAAATTTAAGGATAAAAATACATTTAAAGAGGTAATGACCAAGTATATTTATAGAATTAACCTCTATAGAAAAGAGGTAATGGATGATTATAAAACATGCATGGGAAATAAACTAAGATATGAAATTGATGCGCACCAAGTGCTTGTCGTTAAGAGCACTATGATCACCAGTTTAATTAAAATTAACCGAAACACATTAAA
>JAXCLR010000105.1:51704997-51729929 GCA_035584095.1 Annona squamosa | reverse complement strand
ATTTTATAGCAAAATTAAAGATTTTATGAAAAATGTAATTTTTACGAAATTTTACTTAAAACATGCATTTAATTAACATTTTAATATTTAATTGTGTGAATTTAACATGGAAGTAAATGAAAATTTTTAGACTTATCACAATGATATAGATAAAATATCATTTTTCCTTATATAGGAAAAAGAAAGAAAAAGACGGAAGACACAGACTAAGGAGGTAAGCAAGCAAACTTTTTTTAAAACGTGATCTTATTGCTTCATTGTAAGAAAACATAACTCTGAAGATGTGATTTTATTGCTTTATTGTAAGCAAGTTTTATTTTGAAATGACTTTTTAAATATTGCAAATGATTGCAAATATGATTACGAAATGTGTTTAAAGATTGTCACTCCTATAATGTTTAAAATGATAAATGTTTGTTTGTTTTTCAAATGATTTTTATCAAGTTTACGGTCATGTCATGTCGGCATATGTATGTATGAACATGGTGCACAAGGAAGAGGCTTTAGTGGAGGTAGTAAGCGAATCGGGGATCCCTCTTCACTATTGCTGAGTCGCAAGGGCTGTGTGTCGGCGGCGTCCTCCCAAGAGAGTAGAGGCAAAGGAAAGTTATGTGTGAATGAATGCATTGCATTTTTATAAAATACATAAGTATGAAAAGATTTACATGATGTTTTATCGAAACAATGTTTTCAAAAAGGGATGTTGCAAATAATTCTCTACATGAGAATAACAAATCACTTGGTATAAGAGGTATATAATGCCGGGGAAATCAAAAGTCATGCATGTGGGAGACCATGTAGGCGTCAAGAGGAAGAGAGGTTCCCTTTGATGAGGCTAAGTCGGAGACAACCAGCGTATTGGAGTATGCTATGTGAGATGTTCTCTAGGCTAGCGTACCCCCACACGAAGGTTTATGTCAGGAGTAAAAATGAAACATTTGCACATCCAATGTTTATGAAAAGGTTTTTATTTCATTGATAGTTGATCACTTGCTAAGCGTTTCTTATCGAATAGAGAGAAATGCATTTACGAATGGTTTACATGAATAGTTTATGGAAGGTTTTCAAAAATTGTTTACGAAAATGTTTCTATTCAGTTGATAATTGATCACTTGGTAAGTATTTTTTACCGAATGGAGAGGAATGCATTTAAAATGAAAAATGCTTGCTTATTGAGTTTCGACTCATGTTTTGTTTTCTCAACCTCAGGTAGGTGTAGAGAAAGCCAAGTGATGAAAAAGATTAAGTTGATTTACCTGTATGTGGTATGATGAATGAATGGAATAAGCATAGTTACAAAAGTGTATAGTCCTTTGTATATTGAAGTATGAATGAATGCCCTAATAGGATATGATGAGAGAGGACATAGGTTGTATGAAATTGTAAATAATATAAGAAATTGATAATTTATGATGATATGGATGAGTTCATTATGAATGATGATGAGTATTATGTTATGTAATTAAAGCAATGAAAAAGAAATAAATAAATAAATAATTGGACAAGTTCCAATTAAGAACCCGCTGCGTGATCAGGGCAACAATCTTGAGTCATGTTTACCAATTGTAGTAAGGATTATGTGGACGCCTCAATTCGAGGTGCCACATAATGAAATTATATTGTACAATATATTCACACCATAGTCGATCCTGTCATGCAATCGAAGTATATAATGTTATGAGGAGTCAGTTACAACAATGGTTAATGTACAGAAAAACAAAATTTTTATCAAGCCCATTAATTTAGTGTGACAATCCATTTACATGGTTAACATCCCATGACAACATCACCTTCAGTTCACCTAGAGAAAATATTCCTCGATTGCAAATGTCTGGTTATGTTTACATTGAATATAAAAATTTCATTATGCGTACAAAATATAAAGGGTGTATGATGATTACACTATACCAACCACTTCAGTCTTAATAATCTTCATCATATGCTCTCCATTTATTAATATCGAGTTTAATAAAAATATTTCTTCAAAAAGGTGTCACAAGCACAAACAAACTAATGATGGCCACTATATATTTACACGAAATCGATATGAATGTAAAAAGGATATCATTAGTAAATTTTAAAAGTCTAATAAAAACATATTCACACACCAATTATTTTACCCATCCTGTATTGCCCACATGACATTTTATTTTTTTAGGATCATATATATAATTTGGAGCTATCGGATTGTGCATGAGATATAGGTACAGAATAAATTAAAATACAATAAAATTAGCATGTGCCAACCAATGACAATCTGTTTATGAATAGTGACATAATCTAAATTCACTTATTGAAAATATGAAATTAAAGTAAAATCTTATCACTCCAATTATTGTATGTAGCTGTTGCATGTTATACAGCATGTTTAGTGTGTCTATGATCTGCATGTGAAAAATTACAAAACTGGTTATTGCTTGTGTAATTGACTATATTTACAAAGAGACTTTACATATATCTACTTACAGGTGCTTTGCACTTTCTTCCTTGGAGTGGGCGATGTCATGCCTTTGCATCGGAAATTAAAGAGTTTAAAACATAAAATTTTCAACTTTCAACTTTTTATTTTCAATTATTTTTTCACATATTCTTATATAGTTATCTATCTTTAAATCATTTTTATACAATTACTTAGAAAACTAATTTATCTATTTTAACTTTTTATCTTTACTTTTCATTATTACCGTATTATATCATATTATTTTCTTCAAATTCAAAAACTTTTCGTAGGTATTTTTTTCATTCTAAATTTTTTAATATAAAACTTTTCACTCTATATAATAATCCTATTTTTTAATCATTATTTCACTTATTCCTATACAATCACTCTACCTTTAATTATTTTTAGACAACTACTTATAAAATTAATTTGTACAAAATTTTTTTTGAAACAGTGTAAAATGTATGTACTATAATGAGGATAATGATGAGAATAAAATGAATAAAGTTAAAATAGATAGGTCAGTTATATAGGTAGTTATGTAGAAATAATTAAAAAGTACGATAATTGTATAAGAAAATGTAAAATATAATTAAAAATTAGAATAATTATATAGCGAAAAGTTTAAAAAATTTAAAGTCATGGTTGACAATGTGTAAAAGTCTTTATAATTACTCTATTTGTGAATTATTTTTTCATATTTTCCTATATGACAACCAACTTTTCAATGATTTTTGTACAATTATTCACACAACTAATGTATTTATTTTAATTATATTCTCCTTACTTCTCATTATTAATTTTATCATATCATATCATTTTATAATTTTTATTCTCTAAAACTTTTTTGTCAAATTTTTTATTTATTTCCAAATACACCCTGAAAAAAACATTTCATGCTTAAAAAAAATTATCAGTTTCCGAATACAGTCATAATGATTATATTTTAAATTAAGAGTATGACTGTCAATTTACAAAAGTTTTTAAGTTAAAATTTTTCAATTTAAAACTTTTCACTAATCATAATTATCTTACTTTTTAATTATTTTTTTACACTTTTTTCTATATAACAACTCTAATTTTCAATCATTTGTACATAAATAACGATAAAACTAATCTATTTATTTTTAAATTTTTTTTTTTTTTACTCGTCATCACTGTGCCTGTAATGTTATATTATTTTGTACTAATTTAACAACTTCCACGAAAAATTAAAAACTTAACACCACAATCGCTGGAAACGCGGCCTCTTCGTCGAATCAGCTCCCCTTTTTACGAAGTGGAATATTGGAATCATGCTGCTGTGCAAGGCCAGCTCCGTTCGGTCCAGATATCAGATCACACCATCTCTCCTTCGTCTGCAACTCCATCTCCGTACCCGTCTGCAACCCTAACCCTCGATTCCATTCCTTCTTCCTGCTTGTGGATTGCAAGAATTCGCCTCCTACCGGCTCATGCCTAAAGACTGTTGATTGATTCCCATCTCTTCTAGTTTGTTAGCGTTTCCGTTTCTTATATTAGATGTCGGTTGCAGAACTGAAGGAGCGGCATGTTGCCGCCACCGCCACGGTCAACTCCCTCCGGGATCGCCTCAAGGAGAAGCGCCTTCTACTTCTTGACACTGACAGTACGATTTTCATCATTTTCCCCCTCCTTCATTTTCTTTTTACCTTCTCCTTTTGCTGCATTTCCTTCCTCTCTCCCTCGTCTCACTTGAGAGGCATTAGCTGTTGCAGTTTCAACTTATGCAAGGTCTCATGGAAGAACGCCCGTGACCTTCGGCCCTACGGATCTGATCTGCTGCAGGACGTTGCAGGGTCACACAGGAAAGGCGAGATTTTGAACCCACACCTCCTTTTTTCCTTTCCCCTAAAACTATAGCACCACGATTTCGATGTATGTTATGGCAAGTATCAGCTGAAACCACCTGAAATGAGATGAAATCGACCCAATTTTATTTGACAGGTTTACTCATTGGACTGGACTCCTGAAAGGAACCGCATTGTCAGTGCATCTCAAGATGGGAGGCTGATTGTGTGGAATGCTCTAACTAGCCAGAAAACACATGCTATCAAGCTACCTTGCGCATGGGTCATGACATGTGCCTTTTCTCCCAATGGTCAGTCTGTGGCCTGTGGTGGCCTTGACAGTGTCTGCTCTATCTTCAACCTTAATTCCCCAGCAGACAGGGATGGAAACCTTCCAATTTCAAAGACACTGAGTGGGCATAAAGGCTACGTGTCCTGCTGCCAGTATGTTCCGGATGAAGAGACTCGCTTGATTACTAGCTCTGGTGATCAGACATGTGTTTTGTGGGATGTTACCACAGGTCAGAGAATTTCTGTTTTTGGAGGTGAATTCCCATCAGGGCATACCGCTGACGTAGTAAGGTACTTGCAGAGAACTTGTATTTTCCTGCTGATGTTCTTGGAGTTTAATTATACATTCCTAGGGCATACTGTGATATTGGGCAACCAGTTTAACTTACTACAGAGGAGGCCTCTCACTGCCTGCTCCAACAACATCCATCATGTCATCCAGTTTAACTTAACATGGAGAAGGCCTCCTGCTGCCCATTGCATGGATAGCCCTAATCTCCTTGGTCTTTGTTGTGTCCTTCTGAAGTATAAGCATTTCTGTATCTTCCTTGGTAATTTCTTCTCATGTCTCTTCTGGCCTGCCTATTTTCTCGTCACCTTCTATTTCAATAAATTTCTTTTTACTAATGGGTGCTATATCTAGTTTCCATTTCTCAATCCTACTTTCTCTCATTTTTTAAAATCTACTGATTCTACTTCCCTGGTAACTTCTTATCATGTCACTTCTGGCTGCCTATTTTCTTATAACCTTCTGTTTCAATAAATTTCTTTGTACTAATGGGTGCTGTTTCCAGTTTCCATTTCTCAAGATAGAAAAATGTAGTCATACTTTCTCTCATTTTTTAAACCTACTGATTCTATTTTTCTTGTTTTACTTTTTTTCCCTAGACTTTAGCTACTCAACCTTTTGTCATACAACATAATTGCTCTTGTACTAGAAATTTTCCTTTAATCTAATTGTTTCTTGGTTTGTGTAAAATTCCAAAGAGCAGTACCATTTTGCCTCCTAACTTGAATTCTACGTATGATATCCTTATCAATTTCTCCATTTTCTTGAGCCATCACTCTCAAATATTTTGAATATTCTTTATAATAAAGGCATAGTTACGGACTTTCTATTTAATTGGATGATTCTTATTGATGAGAATTGGAAATATCATAGTCATAAATGGAAGATACTCTTGGATCAGGTCAGCTTCATGAATTATGTAACCATTGTCTAAGCCTTCCTACTTGGGGCCAATTTCTTTTTCATTGTTTCGCTCTTATCAGCCATGTTTTGTTCGTTCTATTGTGCTAGCTCTAATAGAATGTTTTGGAAGCTTCTTGTTCTCAATGAACATGCTGCTAAGTCCTAACTAGTGTAATATATATATATATATTTTACTATGTTGTATGTTAGCAAACTGTTTAACTCTTTGTAGTGATTGGCACCATGTCATTAGGTTTATTTGCATTTTTTATATGGAGACGCTTATACCTAATGCAGTTGTAATTGGATTGCATGCAGTGTTTGTGTTGATGTAGGTGTAACTAGTTACAGTTAGCTGATATACAAAACACTTGAAGTAAATTGATAACTCCTTTTGAACTTCTTTATTTTTCAGTTTATCAATCAATGGCTCAAACTCAAAAATGTTTGTCTCTGGTTCCTGTGATGCAACTGCTCGACTTTGGGACACTCGTATCGCGAGTCGTGCAGTTCGAACGTACCATGGCCATGAAGGAGATGTTAATGCTGTTAAATTCTTTCCAGATGGACAGAGGTTTGGGACTGGTTCTGATGATGGTACTTGTAGGTTGTTTGACATGAGAACCGGTCACCAGCTTCAGGTTTACTATCAGCCACATGGGGATAATGATGTCCCAATTGTGACATCTATTGCTTTCTCCATGTCAGGCAGGCTTCTGTTTTCTGGGTATGCTAATGGTGACTGCTATGTATGGGATACCTTGGTGGCTCAGGTAGGATGCTTTCTCTTTCTCTCTGCATTTTCAACTCTCAATCATTGCTTCTTATAGTGTGATGAGGCATTGGCACAACATATATCATAGTAGATATGCAAAAATTGAGTTATTTTGGGAAGGAATTTTTAGCTTCTAGTCTGTCCGAAAGGATCTCTTGTCATATAACTTGTCCATTGTCTGAGAAATGGTCCAATTTATTAATTTATAGGTGTAGCCTAAGAAAAAAATGAAAATGTTTCATCTTGCTTTCTTCTTTTTCTTCTTTTTTTTTTTTTTTACTGTATACCATCTGGCAATCATGGATGCCATGGAACTTTGAATCAGTACAGAACAATTATGGCTTGTGTAGTTGTGCTTCCCTTGTTGGACTTTTGTGTTGCTGGAGTCTGTGTGTTAGAGTCTAAGAAGAACTAGGCTACATGAGATAAACACGAGATAATTTTTGATGCATTGGTTTTGTAAAACTAGGAAGAGCAAATGATACCATGCTTTTGAATACTGGGTGTCTCAATACAGGCATATCAGATTGGTATCGGCTCCCTATTATACACTCTACGCCCATCTTAATTTAGGGTTTGCATTCTATGCTGTATTGGGCAATATGAAACCTGTACCGAGATATATTCAGTGTATTGGGTTTGTCATATCAGGTTCCATTATATGACTAGAATGCATGATGTATTGCATATTTCCGCCTATGCACATTTGTTTTGCATTTTTCCACTCCTAGAATCTAGCTACCCTATTTCCGATTAAAGTCATGCCAGAAAATCAAATAAAAAACTAGATTTAAGCTGTAAATCATTAGATTTGGGGAAAAATGGTTTTTTTTTTGGGGGTTGCAATAATAAGGATTAGAACTTCTAGAAACTTCAATTTCTTTGCAAAATCATCATTATGGAAGCAAGGGGAAGCAATTTTAACCATCATCAAACTCAATTTGGAGAAAACAAGTTAGTTTTGAGTGTAATTATAGATCTAATGGGAAGAACTAGTTTTTAGGTAAAATTGTAAGAGTGAGATTTTTTCATTTAAAAGCTTTAAAACATATCGCTATCTGCAACTAACCAATTTCTTAATTATTTCTTCACATTTTACAATACAAACTACCATACTTTTCAATTATTTCTACATAATTACCCATACAATTAACCTATCTATTTTAACTTTATTCTTTTTGTTCCTTATCATTACTTCTATCATGTTACATCATTTTTTTCATTTTGATAACTTTTACCCTAAAAACTTTTTATTCAAAAGTTTTATCACTTTCCAAACATACTTGTAAGATTTGCATATGATTGGTTAATTTCATTCTATTATTGTGGTAGATTCTATATTTTTAAATTATTTTCTAATTTTTTAAAAATAAATAATTCTGAAAATTCAAAAATATGGATTTTTTCTTTTCGCTTCACTTTTCCATCTTCATATAAATATAAAGTCTTTGTTTTGCTTTTGTTTTCATGGAGTAAATTTTTTAATTTGCAGATTTAAAAATCTAAATATATAAATATTTAATGTGTTTTTGATTGCATGTGACACTTTATTAACAATCCATGCATGTTATTATTTTTTGTGCTTGATCTACGATTTTTATATCTTAAAAATTTTGACTTTTCAAAAGTAAATAATTCCGAAAATTCAAAAATATGAATTTTTTCCTGCCGCTTCGTTTTTCCATCTTGATATAAAATAAAATCTCTGTTTTAGCTCTGTTTTTACAGATTATTCTGTTTATAAATATGACTTTTTTAATTTTTCAGATTTAAAAAATTTGAATATATAAATATTTAATGTGTTTTTGTAATTTTCCAGATTTTAAAAATGAAAGTGAATGTAACATTTATATATGTTTTATGTTTGCATCTTAGATTTCATTAACATCTAATTTTCTTGAATTATCTACGTACTACATTTATGTACAGATAAAATTGAAAATTTTCAATGGTCAAAGGGCAAGTAGATGTTATGACTGATACTGGATGACAATTTGGGGGTAAGAATTGGAATAGGAAGGTAAAAAATTAGGTGTAAATTTTGTAGAAGAAAATTAAGTTGAGGTATTACAAGATTGAAACAACACTTAGTATATACAAAAGGAAATATCGCTTCATGTACCCAAGTGCCCAAGGAGATTATAGCATTGCTACAGCCTAACTTAAAGGATATAAAGATGAAGAAAGCAATAAGAGAAAATGAGAAAGAGGAAATTTATGCTTGTAGAGAAGAAGTGTTTGAGACACCATATGGTGGTGGTGGTGATGATGATGATGATTAGGATGACGACATGAAGATGAGCATAGCTAGAAGAGAAAGTATATGAACTGCAATGGAGGATAAGCAACAAAGACAAATTTTCTCATGAAAATTGTGACCTCGAGGAGTGGGTAGAATCAATGGTGCAAGAGAATCTAGAAGTGGTGGAGATTTATTTAAAAGCTTTTGTTAAATATTCTAGTTCTCTCAAATCCAACTTCAAAGTATCAACCTTGAAAATGAGGATACTCAATTTGCCGAGTCATAGGCCCATAAGCACCTATGGGTGATGAGCAAGTGTTTAGAGGAAGTAGTGCAAAAAAGAAAAACATTAAAGCAATTGTAGAGTAAATCCATCATATAGATAATCTGGGTAAAACGTATGCAAAGTTATTTTACACAATTGCTTTTCAACCCATGTTGCAGATTCTCTATATTTTTAATTTTTTATTGATGTAGCAGCTGAAGCAGAATCTAGTATAAAAGCACCAAGTTCATATGGAACCGATGGAAAATTTTGACAATAAATATATGAAGTTTGAGAATATTAGCAAGACTTCAGAAAGATATGAGCCTCACGAGGTTGCACTATTATGTTGATGGTTGGATTTACATAGCTAGGTTGAGCATCATCAATTGTATGGTTTATTATCTTTAGGATACAATGTTTATTATGGCAGTTGATACTTCTAGAATTGTGAAGAATACCGACTATATTTTCAGTTTGATGAAATTAGGGAAGGTAATGTGGTTCAAGTCGCAACAGATAACGAATCATCTTATATGGTTATTGGGAGGATGCTCATGCACAAGAGACCTAATTTATTTTAGCCTCTGTGTGTGGCAATTGCATAGATCTTATATTTGAAGATATCAGGCGGAGAAAAAAAAATGTGTCTACTATGGTGAATATGGAGAGATAAGTAATTTCTTTTATTTACAATCACCATTGTTCATTGTTTTGATGAAGAAATTTACAAATGTCCGTGAGTTATTGAGACTTGGAGCTACCTGTTTTGCTATAAGTTATATTGTTATAGAGAGTCTATATACTCATAGGGGAGCTCTCAATGAAATGATATCTATGAGTTGAATCAAGATATGAAAAATCGACTAGAGGGCCAGTCGTTGAGATGTGTTTAATCATAAGATATAATAGATATTGGGGGAAGTGCTTGAAATAGTGACGGGAATGAGTCCTTTGATTAAGTTGCTACAACTTGTTAAAAGTGATGATCAACTGACGACGAGATTTATATATGAAGCAATGGATAGAAATAGAGTTAAACTTGATGTAAAATGTGAATGTAAACACTAAGAATATTGGAGTCTTGTTGATCGATGATGGAATCAATAATTTCACAACACTTGCAACAGGTAATTTGTATGTCATATACGTTTTTTCATGTGCATTGAGATTTGAGTATTATTTTCTTTAAATTAATTTTAATTTACACATTTTTTTTTCAATTTCCAATTTCGATGTGTTGATATATATTAAGAGGAAGATTTGATAATAGTGGACTTAAAAGATGTCATCAAGAGATTAGAGCCATACATTGATCAACAAATTCACGTAATTAATGGGGTAAGATGAATTAGAGCACTTATAAGATACGAACATTATTTCATTTCTAATTTTCATATGGATATTGATATTTATTTTTTATATAAGTTCAAATATACAAACTTGGTATGGATAGCTTTAGATAACCAACATCAAGTGCAACAGTTAAAAAATTTAAAGCAGGTAAATATTCTAATAATGTATACATTTCCATATATTTGTATATTTATTTCTTTATTTACTTTTTATGTGCTCAAAGAATAACATAAGTTACTAATCTATTTAGTTGAATGGTGGCTAAGTTACAGAGGAAGTGCTCTACATCTTAAAAAAATTGCAGATAAGATCTTGAGTCAAACTATTTTCTCATCTAGTTGTGAAACAAATTGGAGCTCTTTTGCATTAGTTTATACTAAACAAAAGAATAGGATGTCACAACAAAAGTTGGAGATGAATATTTTAATCCAATGTAATTTGAGATTTTGACTTAGAAACATAAAGAGGGCTAGAAATCAGGGTGAACAACTAGATTATTTGCGTAATAAATAGTGAAGAAAAGAACAATCAAGGTCCAACAACCACTAGAAATACATCACAATGACCTTGTCAAGAGCCAATCATTGAAGTTCACGTGGGCAATAGCGCGACCCATACTGATATTGGAGATAGTGGTGGCTCGATGGTGTATATGGGACTGGGTATAGGGGGAGGGGTGGGGTTGGGTTATTAGATGATATACTCGTTGGATTTTCAAATCATTATTTCGTGCCCAGCACAATTCCATATCCTCATGGCTCTATCTGATAATCATAATGTATAATTGATTATTGCAGAAAGAGTCTTATTATATAACAAAAAATGAGAAAGGGGAAGATGATGGAGAAGAGGAAGAAGAACCTAGAAGAATGGATTCTATTGTATATATATGAGCTCTGCTTTTATGTAACTAGGTTACATAGAAGCGGTCCCATATAACCCCTTTAACTTTTAAGTTATTGATGATTGATTTAAAATCCAACAGTTTCATCTAAATCAAGTATGTGGATGGACCAAGATTTGTTAAAAAAAATGTGTAAATTATGAATAATGCTTAGATTCATTCATACATGTATTAGAATATAATAATATTTTATAGAATCATTTATCTACATATTAGTGATATTTTAGATGGTTTAAATGTTGAAAAATTTATTTTAAAATTGATATTTTATTATTCAACATTTTATTATGTTGATTTTACATATTTATAGATAAGACTTTTATACAGCGAAATTAAAAAAATTAAAGGGTTTCCAAGATATTATAAATAATGCTAAATGCAATGGATCCATCAATATTATCCACGGATTTATCAAAAGCCCTATAATTTTCCATCAATATTTGGGGGTAAAAATCAAAACCCTAACCATTCCAGCTCTTGAATCCGTGTATAACTGAATTCCTTGCTCTAATCCATGTATTTTACTTCCATACATGTTTATCTAACGTATTTACACAAAACTCCTATGATTTTAGTGTGATTTGGCTGTAAATTTCAAAAATCTCAAAAAAGTTCATCTTCCTCCTATCTCCGATGGCTGGTGATAGCAATGGCAGCATGGACGATCGGCGGATGGCGACTTCCTCTTTCTTCCCTGTTCCTCCTTCCTTCTCTTTCGTTTTTTTCCTTCTATTACTGTTGGATTGTGTGCCTCCGTTTCTTCTTTTATTTTATTTGGTGCTCTGCATGTGCACCAAAGCATGTGCACATGCATCAATAAATTTTTTCGAGTTGATTTCATGCCCCTACATTCTTCCCCCATTAAACAAGTTTCGTTCTGAAATCATCTAATCATTCACAAATAACTAGGGGTATTTCTTTTCTACCTCTTCTCGTAACTTCCATATGACTTTTTGTTTAGATTCCAAATTCAAAGGATGTGAGGGATTTATTGTTAAAAGAGATTTTCTCCATTTTCTATGCATCCAGGTAGAACCAAAATATACAGAAATATTAAACAAGAGTATTGGTGGAATAATATGTAGAAGGAAATTGCTGAATGTCTCGAAATGTTTGACTTGCTAAAAAGTTAAGGTATATAATCAAAAAACAGCTAGAAAGTTGCTATCCTTAGAAGTGCTTGAATGGAAATGGGATGATACCACTATGGATTTTATAGAGGGATTACCAAGAACTGAAGGTAGATATAATTCTATACGGGTGATTGTAGACTGATTGTCTAATGTAGCACATTTTCTCCCAATTAAGTCGAGCTTTATAGCCAAAAGATTGACTTGTATTTGCTATAAATAAATTTTATGATTGGAGTATTTAAGATCATTGTGTCAAACACAAATTCCACATTTACCTCTAAGTTTTGGAAGAGTTTACCCTACACGATGAGTACACAATTCAGATTTAGTATTGCATTTCATCCACAAATGATTGGGCAGACAGAAAGAGTCAATCAGATTTTGGAAGATATGTTAAGAATGTATATGCTAGAATTTTAAGGATTGTGAGATGAGTATTTATCTATTGCGGAATTTGCATATAACAACAGTTATCAAGCAAGTATTCAAATGGCTTTGTTTGAAGCATTGTATGGAAGGAGATATAGAACACCTCGAATTTGGGATGAAGTGAGTTTAAGAAGTCTAGCACTTGATTTATCTCAAAGAACGACAGAGAAAGTACAAGTAATTCGTCAATGCATGAAGACAGTGCAGAGCAGATAGAAAAGTTGTGCATACTACAAAAGAAAGGATCTCAATATTCAAGTAGAGGATCATGTATTTGTCAAAATTATTCTAGTGAAAGGGGTTACTAGATTTGGAATGCAAGGAAAATTGAGCCCTAGATGTATTGGTTCTTTTGAAGTGTAAGAAAAAATTAGAAATCTGGCATGCAAAATAGTCTTGCTACTAGCCCTCACAGCAATGCATAATGTATTCCATGTGTCAATGCTTTGAAAGTATGTGGTGAATCTTAGCCATATTTTTGCTGTTAAATCACTCATGATCTAAAGATCATTTGAACTATGAAGTGACCCCTAAAAATCATAGATTAGAAGCAACAAAAGTTGAGAAACTAGATAGTAGAATATGTTAAAATTAGATTCTAATAGGTTTAAATTTAATGAAATCAGCATCTAGACAGAGAGGCCATATGGGAGTTATGAGAAGAGGTAGAAAAGAAATATCTCAAGTTATTTATGAATGATTAGACATTTTCGGAATGAAACTTTTTTAAGAAATGAGATTGTAGGACGTAGGCCCAACACGGAAAAAATAAAAGGAGAAGGAAAGGGGAGCAGCAACAGGAGAAGAAAAAATAGGAGAGAAGATGAGGAGGGAGAAGGAAAGAAGAGGAAGTTGCCGTCCGCCGTTTGCCATGCTCCCATCACCGTCGTTGGCCACTGAATGTAAGGAAGAAGATGAGTTTTTTTGGAATTTTTGAAATTTATACCCAAATCATGGTAAAATCATGAGGGTTTTGTGGAAATGCATTAAATATACATGTATGAAAGTAAAATACATAAATTAGAGCAAGAGATTTATTTATCAATAGATTCAAGAGCTGGAATGGTTAGAGTTTTGATTTTTACTCCCAAATATTAATGGAAAATCATGGAGCTTTTGATAAATTCGTGGATAAGACAATATTTGAAGTTTAAATTGTATAAATGGAAAGAGATGAAGGAGATGGGAAATGCAGGAGGAGCAAGCTCTCATTAAATTAGTGTTGACCCATGAGCTTTGAGGGAAAGGGCATCCACAGGGCTAGCGCTAAAGGGTTGACAATCTCGTTTGAGGGAGAGTCATCATTCTATGTTAGGAGAAAGTGTACCCATTGTTGAGAGCATGCACCAGTGATTAGGGCCTACTAACCTACAGTTTGACCACCATGCTGTTGTCGCATTATGGGTCTCCCTACTAGTTGTGTTTGAGAATTGTTCTATTAAGTTTGGTTATTTGCAACTCATATTGAGGTTGATTATTTGCAGGGAATGCCTAAGTACACTTAGGTGCACTTAAGGTCAAAGTGTACTACTACTTGCTTGTAACTCATTTATTATTATTATTTGAAACTTTTTTCATAAAACTATTAATCTAAGTGTATTTAACATGTATATCAATTTTTACTATTTTTGGAGATTTTTAGTTTTTTTTTTGGGATTTTTAAAAATCAGTGACTTTTTTAGTAATTTTTTTAAAGATTACATTTGTAGTAATTTTAAATTACTAAAAATGCCACTGCTTTTCTAAAAATTTTAAAAAAAATCTAAAAATCTCCAAACATGGTAAAAATTTATATACATGTTGAATGCACTTAGATTCATAGTTGTGTAAAAAAATTTCAGAAAAAAGGGTATACTTGGGCTTATACGATCACAGCCCATTATTTGCAACTCCTAAGGTGCGATACTTCTAAATATGTTTGGTGATTTCACACTTGTAATACGCCACAATGCTTGTACAATCCTTAGACAAATGACTTGTCTTCTTGTATTTGAATGGCGGTTTCTTGAATGACAATTTCTGTATCTCCCATCTTCTTGCTAGCATGATTCTTGTATTGCCTTGATGCTCCAATTTTTGCCCTTGATTGGACTTGGATCTCAACAACTGCAACTCATGTATTTTTTTATGTTGACTCTCCTCCTTCCATTACTCCAAACAAGCATAGTAGTTTTTGTCATCATCTTTTACAGATAGAGCCCGTTTAGTGGACTATTTGTTGGGACATTGAATGGAGATAAACTACCCTTTGATTTTTTTCCACTAAGCCTTCAAATTTTCGTTTTCTTTGCCTCATCATTGACAACTACATTAGGAATGAAACAGAGATGTGAGGTGAACTTGGTCTCAACACTAGGACACAGGATTCTACCCTGCTTTAACTTAGCAAATTCCTTGACCTTGGCTAGACGGATAGGTGTGATAGAGAACTTTTCAATGGTGTCCTTGAACTGATCCCAGGTGATTCTCAAACCTCGACTATCTAAAATTCACTTTTGTGTTTTCCGCCATTTGTATGCATCTCTGTCCAACTTGAGGGCTGCAAATTGCACCTTCTACCTATGGAATGACCAAGAAATTTCAAAATCTTGTTGATATTGTTTGTCTAGTTTTCAGCAATAATGGTATCACCTCTAGTGGAGGAGGTTGGATTCATGTGATGAAATGTGATTGAATCCATCCATTCCCACACCCCCACCTTTTCTCTTTCCTAAAGCACCTTATGACAAGCTTTTAGGGGTGGTCACCTTCATAAAATTTTCAATTGGGCTCAGACATCTTGTCCTCGTTTCCATCAGGCCGTGCTTGGTTTTCTTTTTCAAGTGAGACTGCCACCTTTGGCCCCATTTGGATAGTTGTCCGAGCCTCAAGGATGGTCTCTCTTTGGACATTTGCATAGCCTAAAGGACAGCTCCTTACTATAGCGCTATGGTGTTAACACATTGGCTAAGCATTTCTAATAGTCTAAGGACTTCAAATGGGAAAGTGTCCCTTGTTGGAGTTGAAGGATTCTCTTGCCTTCATGGCATAGACGCCTTTGCTCCTCTTGTTATTTGACCTTTGTCTAATGGTGATTTGCATTATCACCAACATGGTGCTTGCTCTAACTAGTTGCCATCTTTGTTTCAACATAAAAATCAACATAGCATCATAGACGAACGCTTGGTATGCCTTGAGGAGGCTCATACAACAAGAAAATTTTGGGAAAGAAAGGTATATTATTCTTGCATTATATGGAACCTATGACCTCGAGGTCATGGACTGTTGTCCTAACTATGGAAGTTACATGGGTTTTTTCAGATAAAAACTCATGACGAACTTTTAAGGTCAAAACACTGATTGTTAGCTTTTCAATGATGAACAAGTCAGCATGCCACATAGACTGAGAAGATTTTGGCACATCAACTTCATCATATTTGAAATTTGATGTGTCCTAGTCAATGAAGATGGCAGTTGGAATAATTTAAAGGAGATCGGCTCTTGTGGAGAGTCGTCTCTCCAATGAATGTCCAACGTTTTTCACGGAGTGTTATGACGAAGGCAAATGATGTTGGAAAAAATGCTAGAAGTTTCAAATCATTGGCATGAATGCAAAATATTTTACTCTTCAGTTGACATAAATGCAAATAGCCTAAAATTAATGTAAGGATAGACTATGAGTGCAAAAAACAAATGGTGGTGTCATTCAGATGACACTACCTAAAGATGGTGCAACGACCAGTTGTCATGCAATCATGAGTGACGGTCAGGGGACCCATGTCAACATCAGTTTTCCATGTCTGCAATTGTTGATGTTTTTATCCCCATTGCTTATTCTGCAAGGTTGGCAGCTCTCTTTTCTCAGTTAATGCATATTGCTGTTTCTGTGGCATTGTTAGTTAAGGTTTAGCTTTGGTTACTTAAAATTTAATTCATTTGGTGAACTGGTCTAGATATTTCATCAGGATCCATCTTTAGATCTAGGCAATTGGTTTTTTATTCAGGAATTTGATGTGGTATGGATGGATAGATGGTCTTTTGTCTAGAATCCTTAATTGGTTAGATCTCAGTCTGGATTTTGTGGGTGGGCCTGATATTTAATTGGTTAATATAATTATTTTCTAACCAGATAACTTTATGATCCCAATCTAGTTACCTTGCTGTGCAGATTGCTGGTGTTTGTAAGGTCAAGTTATAACACGGGTGCTATCACCTTGTCTTTTTATACATGCATCTTATTTTGAAAACCAGTTTCATATCTTCACAAAGGCATGCCTGAAGGGATTTAAGTCTTGACTTTCTGTGTTTGTCATATCAGGTAGTTCTAGACCTGGGTTCCTTTCAAAATTCACATGAGGGGCGGATATCATGTTTGGGATTGTCAGCCGATGGGAGTGCCTTGTGCACTGGAAGTTGGGACAAGAACCTGAAGGCAAGTGATTCTTATATTTTTGCTCTCTACATATGGATACTGTTCATTGCCCTGCCAATCAGGGACCTGATATTCCTAAATGGCAGAAAAGATCTATGACATCCAGGGGTTTGTTTCTTGGCAGTTGCAATGAGTAGTTGCATCTTATATTGAATAGGCACACAACTCGTTTGGTGTTTCCTTTGATTGACTAGTTATAATAATCACCGAGGGAATTAGGGACGGAGGGTATTAAGATGCCCAAGATGATTTTAGTGTCACTTACTAGAATTTTTTCTCACTTGATGTTATTAAATGGGATGCATATAGGTACCTTAAATTGAGCTCATTGACGGACCCCTACCAAACTGTATACAATTAATGATCATAAACAATAAGAAAGCTTTCCTGTGTAAGTCTTTTGCCAGTGCCTTGTTTTAGCATCTCTAATGGCATTGGGAGCTTTGTATATGGCCTGTGAAAGCAGAATAACTTTCTTGTGAAGAAAATAGAACTTGTCCACTCAGCATCCCTGGCACAATCCGATTGCTGGAGATGTCATTTTAAGTATCCCCTGAGATGTGTATCTTTTTTATATTTCCATTTTGCTAGTAGCGGAGTGGAGCAGTCTGACTGTGACACCATTTTACTGTTATGGTCTTGGTAGTCCCCTTCTGCCATGTTTCTCCAAATTGTGGAGTGACAATGTTTCTTCTTCAGCCTCAATGATCCAACCTTTTCTTCTAGAAGCTGTTTTGATTTAGTCGCTAATCAATCTGTTGATTGCCTCGTAATGCATTCTTCACAACTATTTGTTCTCTCAAGTTAAATTTGTTCTTGTTGATGTCATTGAGGTCATTAAATCCGTCTATGAGTTTATGTTGACCAAGTTAATAGAGACACCAGACAGTCAAATCATAATTTGATCAAACTTGTTGATGGTTGAAAAAATTCATGATCTTTGAATTGGCTTAGCTGAAGGAAAGGATACTCAGAAGTGGCTTCCCTGTCAAGTCATGACGTAGTGTTGGAATAAGCAATGGTTCCAAGCTAGGTGAACCTAGACGTGAAAAGTAAATGAGGCAGTGTTTCGAACACGTCATAATGTGTCAGATTCTTGAAATTTGTTTGGACCTAACTTGTGCCGAAGGGCATCCTATCAGTGATTGACCAAATCCACTTTTTTGGGATGGTTTATGGAGTCAATAGTATTAAAGGGCCAAGTAGTGTTATTTTCGGCTGGCAACTTCTGTCACATTTGGTAACCTTCAAGGGTTGGAAACCATGGTCGAGTGCAGAAGCATGTTTCCCAAGGCAGCTATTTATTCCAATTATTATACTTTTTCCACATTTATCCCTATGTTCTGATCATTTTTGTTCCAACACTTCTATTTATTTCAACTTTATCATTATTATTTTTTATCAATCACACAATTTTCAAAATATTTCATTCCTTACTTCTCACCCCATCCCACAATTCCATAGAAATATCAATTACCAAATATTCCCTTAGTAAGGGGAAAAGAACTGAGGTTTTTTTGTTGATAATGCTGTACTGAAAATGGTAGGTTACTCTATATTGGTTGCAGATTTGGGCGTTTGGAGGCTATAGGAGGGTGCTCTGAACTGCTTGAGACGCAGATGACCGGCGGGCATGGATCTTACTGTTTTGCTACCCACCTCATGTTGTATCAATGCAGGCAGTGTAACGTGATTGTATGGCTGTGAGAAAATGGTGGCAATTTGGGTTTTTCCACCGACCACCCGCATGTGGCAGGCCAGTATATGCACATGATGTACAAACAAGAGAACTGAGAATCATACTTTGCCCCTTACCCAGCTCCAGAAAAAAAAAAAAAAAGAGTGAATGAGAAAGCAAACCCACCACCTGCGCACATTTGTAAAATTATTCAAGCTCTGTGCCTTCCTCTTTTTCCTTCACCATTAAAATTTTCATTTCATTAAGCTCAGCGAATATATCTTGTATCTCCTGTATCATCTGCTTCTGAAGCTGGCTTTGCTTCATTTTCGTGCAGATCATCTCGCTATTCTGCACACTTCTTGTAGGCTTGGAGGCCCCTGCAACAAGTAGACAGATCCCCAGCTGAAATTTTGATGATATTTTCTTTGTTCAGGCAGGGGACTGTAAGCGGATTGGGTTGGATGGGCGGGTTGCAGTCTAACCTTACTCCTAAGTCTTAATCCCGTACAAAACTTCAAATTTTAATTAATTTATAAACCATTTATCCAAAGTTTGATCCAGTTATAACCTATTTATCATACTGGGTTATGAGTTGTCAATGGGTTGACTTGCAGATTGGAATTGGGTTGAAAATTTGATTATATGATATAAAACAAATAGTAAACCTGTATAAATAAAAAGTAAGTGTTAATAGTTTAGAAACAGAGTTGATAAGCCAAACAGGTAGCAGAGCCCAATTTCTGACTGGGTGTAAACAAATCGGGTTGAACTAGTTGAAGCCAAAATTTAATCCTAACCTACGAAATTTTAATCGTAATTTGTTTATAAAAATTTAATTCAAATTCCTTTATAACCCTTTTAATAAACAGGCTATACGATTGTTAATGGGTTATATAAACATGTTATCAGTAAGTCATCTAAACAAACCGATTGGTTAAAACTACGGTTATGAAAGAAAAATAATGGTAGCCTGCAAATAAACCTGGTGGCTATAGATAGAAATGTATATTTGATCCAAGTTTTAACCTTTCAATGAAAAATTGAGTAAGAATTATTTCTGTTGCGCGAATATGAATGACTTAAACAAGTTGTAAGCAAGTTACAGGGTTAAACGTGTTAAAAGGATCAGTAAATGAGTTAATGGATTTTAAAAGTAAACCCTAATCTATTTATTTATGTTAAATATGTTGGCAGATCAATGGGTTGTAAACCATTTATGCAAGTAGGTCAATCTAAACCTTTTTATAATGGGATTGGATAAGTGAGTTAAACAGGGTGATCTGTTTAGTGTGCCGTCGGTCCCAACATTGAATAGTGGACGCTCGACAGCCGTTGTTTTCATTTATAAAGGATGAGGAAGCTTTAAATGGAGCAATTTGTTAATTGAAGGAACTGGAGAGGGAGCAGTCTTACGTCTTCTTCCACAAATAATGCAATACTTAATAAGGCATGGTTATGTACAATATATTATATAAATGCTAAAGTTACAATATTCATTTTTATTTTATTTTATTTTATTTTTTTGAATTTTTTTTCATAAACTTGTCTGCCAATGCTCCTCTTCGAATTCCTCCAAGATTGTCTGCCAATGCTCTTGAGAATTGGACGTCTAAACTGGCTATCTCAAAGCCATGCCCAGCCACCCTTTTATAAGAGTGAAAACCGTGAGAAGCAAAAAAGAGACGAAATGGATTACTTGCTCATCACTACACAATTTTTTTAATTTATGCACAAGCTACGTATTTTGTGATTGAATCACGCACATGCTTGCGGCCTAGATGGAATTGTCTTTGCGCAATTCTTGCTTGGTGATTGCTGCACTTGCTTCAAGCGGTAGAGAGACCTTGGGATGCATTTGATGGTAAGCTAAGTAACGACAGGCACGCTTGGATCTTTGATGCAATTTTTGCAAATATCACTGCTTCATGCTTTTGACAGACAACTTGGATTGCTTGGCCACATCTTTTGTTGCTGCTCGTATCTGTTGATTTAAACAGTGAAAACTGGCTTCAATGATTTTAGAAAACACAAGGGCGGTTGATGGTAGAAGATGTTGGCAGCGTTGCTTCGGTTTAATGGAAGATGGATTTGCTTGGAAAGAACAAATATATGGCTTGAATCTGGAAAAGAATATGCAATCAGACTTCAAGCTTTTTTATTGCCAACAATTTGGGCGGCTCTGATCTACCAAAATCTGAGTTTGTTGTTGAAGGTGGATTTGGCTGTCCATGGAGAAAACTAGAAAAGGACGGTGATGGAGCACTAGGTTTGGTGCTCTGTTGGTGTAACTTTATTAGTGCACATGCATTTCCCTAGCAAAAATAAAAAAATCTAGCCATTAAATCTCTTGGAAATTTATAAACCCCCCAAATCACAAAAATATGATTTGAGAACAATTTTCTTATGAAATCTTTATAGATGCAATTTCAAATATTTTAAAATGAGAAAATATTATATAAAATATGAAAATTATCACACTTCCAACTTAAATATTGCTAGTCCTTTAGCATTATACAACTAAAAGAATTATTTCTCAACTCTCTTTTTCTTTAACTTTATTTCACTTTTTTCTTTTTCATTTTCAAACTTCAAAACAAATAATAGAGAAAAGAAAAACCAGGAGTGAAGATGCAAAAATATCATATTGCCTTGTAACAAGCTCTAAATTTTATGATCTTCAGCCAGACTCGGTGTAATTCAAATCAATTTAGATCATCCAATTTCTACTCTCTCAAAAACCTTCTCACGATGTAAACTATTTGATTTTTTAAGGTGATCATGTCAAAGAATTGCATCAAAGCTTGGCAACTTTTCAATGATATTCAATATAAAATTTTTTCCTTCTTTCACTAAGTGGTTCGAAATTATTGCACTAACATATGTTGAAAGGATGATCTTCTTTGAACTAGCATGAGACTCATTTTTTTGTTGAATCAATTCACTTATTTCTTTGTTTTGAGTCTAATCTTGCTTGTTTATGGGTGGATCTTCTAAAACATTCGGAAAGAAAATTGTGGATTGATATTTGCTTGAATCTTCATTGACTATGTTTTCCTTGATTTCCTCTCACCCCAACTTATCTTTTGTATGCCTTTTGTCTTTTTAACCTCTTCATGCCCTTTAATTTTTAAAACATCTTCAATAGATTCTTCAATTTCCTCAGTGTTCCCAATCTTTTGAGTGTCATCTCTACCCAACTTATCCTTGATAGAGTTTTTATCATTCTCCACTACTTCCTCTTGAACTTCACTAGAGAGATCATACCAAATGCTTGTAACTTGTATCAATCATCCAAAATTATAATATCAAAATTTTGCAACCATAATTACTGTTTTATCCTCATCTTTAGTCAATGAGTTTTTGTGTAGTAATGATTTTGGTTCAGCTTCATCCTCCTCAGTTTTGTAGAAATTCGAATGATCTAATGGAGTGACCATTAGCTTAGCACAGAGTTATTTTTTCTTCCATCTCTTTAGCTTTTGTTAGCTGACCAGGTTAGGTTTCGAGCCTAGATATAGACTATTGGTTGGTCTAAATTAGCTGTTGTAACTGTGAGAATTTTTCATCAAATTGAGGAGATGGTTGGTAACAAGCTTGAGAAAATGAATAATTATCTTTTGAATCAACTAGTGGCTAATGTGTGTTTTCCCAAAAATTAGACTGGAGTTATGGAATTGAGGAAGATTTTTTCATGTGTGGCCATAGGTTTTGTGGATATTGACAAGCAAATTCATGAGACTGAGCCTATTGATTTGTCCAAGAACAATGAGACAAATTCGAGACAAATTCTCTCAACCTGGGTTGTAAAGATTTGAAAATTGATTGTATTCAAGTCTAGAAATTTCTTGAAAATTTTGTGACTTGTTTTTAGAAAAACATTGGAGTTCAATATGTAGTGAGATGTCCATTCTGAAAAGGTAGAGTTAAGGTAAAAAATGAATTTCATGAAGACTGGATGACAAGAAGATATTCAAGCTTGTGGTTCAATTGATCCAGTATAAAATTTTTCATTTAAAAAATCAAATAAAAAGTCTAGATATTCTAAGAAAATTAAATAGCAATTTTTTATGCAAATTTTATATTGGATGAAAAGTTGAGATATAACTCAACTTGATGCAAATTCTTTGACGAAACAACTTGATGCAAATTTTTTAATGAAAAGTTGAGATATAAACTCAACTTGATGCAAATTTTTTATGAGAAGTTGAGATATTCTAAGAAAATTAAATAGCAGTGAAGCATGAAAGAAATTTAAATAATCATAAATAGAAAAATTAAATAAATCAGAATAAATTGAAAGCAAAAGAAAATAAACAAAATAAAATAACTCAAACTTTTATATGCCTCCTTGATTCCGGCGTCAAAAATTGGTATACAACTGTAGGTGTGTTGTTAGGAACCCATGATTACCAATTTTAAATTATATCGAATCACATTAAAACTAATAACTAATGTAGAATAATAGTGAGCTGGGTCAAATCCACGGAGGTAATAAAAATTTGAATTATTTAGAAAGAAAATTTTTATTAAACTAAATATCTAAAACAAAATTATAACCAGAAAAATTAAAGTGCAGGAGAAATAACTAAAAACAAAACAAAACTAAAAATGATAAAGTAAGGAAAATAAAAATATAAAATTAACAAAACAAAAGAAAACAAATCCGGGTGGCTTGGAGTGAAGAAAATCTCCTCTGAGAACTCCTCCACGTTTGTTTGGCGATTCTCTTCCCTCTGAGGTTTCTCCAGACCTGTATATAAGCTTGAGAATTCGATGTCGAAACTGCCTATCTCATTGCCTGGCCCAGCCCCACTTTTATAAGAGTGAAAGCGATGAGAAGTAAAGAAGAGACGAAAACGAAGTACTTGCTCATCAATAATCGATTTAAATTTCTGCACAAGCTGCGTATTCTAGATTGTATTTGGTGGATGGCCGGGATTGAATCACAAGATGGAATTGTCTTTGCTTAATTCTTGCTTGGCATGCTTCAAGCGGTGGAGACCTTGAGATGTCTATAATGGTGAACCAAGTAACGGCAAGCACACTTGGATCTTTGCTGCAATTTTTGCAAATTAATGGCACATATGGATGGACGACCACGGTTACTTTAATTGCCTGTGCTCAAATTAGAGGCGGAAAGTTGAGCCCACCACTAATGCTTTTGACAGATGACTTGGATTGCTGCTCAAATCTGTTAATTTTAACAGTTGAAACTAGCTTCAATGATTTTAGAAAATTCAAGGGGTGGCTGATGGTAGAAGATGCTGGCAGCGTTGTAGTTTAATAGGAGCCAAATCTTCTTCGAAAGAACCGCCATATGACTTGAATCTGGGAAAGAATCTGTAGTCGGACTCCAAGCTTTTTTATTGCTAGCGATTTGGGCGGCTCTGGTCTACCAAAATCTGATTGTTGGCAGATGATCTAAGCGGCTCTTATCTACCAAAATCTGATTGTTGCCAGATGATCTAAGATTGCTATTGAAGGTGGGTTTGGCTGTTCATGACCGGAAAAAAAGGCGATGGAGCACTAGTTTTGGCGTTTCGATGTTATGACTTTATCAGTGCACCTGCGTTTCCCCCCAAAAACTAAAATTCAGCCATTAAATCTCTTGGAAATTTACAAAACCTCCCCCAAATCACAAAATGTGATTTTGGGACAATTTTCTATGGAATCTTTACAGATGCAATTTTAAACATTTGTAAAATATGAAAATTATCAATTTTGAGAAGGCATAGTGGCACAAGTCGTGTTATAAAATATGAGTAGCATTTTGATTGATTGAAGCGGAGCGCAATTCAGTGCACCCAGGTGCACTGCACCTATTTTTTTTTATTTTTTTTTGAAAATTTTTTCACGAAGTTGTTAATATAGGTTTATTTAACATATATATCAATTTTTACTATTTTTGGAGATTTTTAAATATTTTTGAGATTTTTAAAAATCAGTGGCATTTTTCGTAATTTTAAATTACCGAAAATGCCACTGATTTTTAAAAATCTAAAAAA
>JAXCLR010000105.1:51668183-51691310 GCA_035584095.1 Annona squamosa | reverse complement strand
AATTAGAGCCACTGCTCTCTTCTAGATTCCAGCTCTAGGGGGCTTTAACAAATCTCAGCACAAGTAGGTGATGAGTTTCACTCCAATCACACATTACTTTGCTTACACTTGATCTTAGTTCTTCAAACTAAATCAAGTTCAATACAATCAAATGAAATAACAAAAGAATCTACACGTTACAGTTGTGTAGAAGAAGTTTGGCGCAGAGAAGAACTTGTAGTATTGGCTTTGAAGATTCAAAAGTTGAGCTCTTGCAGTTTGAAACAAAGTTCTTCTTCTTTTGATTGACTTGATCTCTTTGATGCTCTTGAAGATGGGAGTTAAGCACACTTAGTGATTTTCAGTTGCTTCCATCGTCCACAATGACTGCCTTTTATAATTTTGGAGGGAATCCGAACGTTTGAAGGTAGGTGGCGCACATTTAATGTGTCAACGTTCGAATAATTTCCGACCGTTGTGACCCAAGTCGCAGGCGGAGTCGACTTCGGGTGCGACTTCGCCTTCCGTAGCAACTTCAAGTTCCAGATTGGGTCGACTTGGGCATTGACTTGACCCAAGTCGTAGGTGGAGTCGACTTCGGTGTGCGACTTCACCTCGGCAAATAACTTGATGAACTTGAAAAACTTCGGGATGCTTTGTTTTACTTACGCTTCTCCATTCCTTTAGTTCTTTTGCATTTTTCATATCTACTTGAATCATTGTGTCTTCTCTTAGCTTGCTTTCATGTAATCTTGAACAATCTTCTTGGTTGAGTTTATGCATCTTGCTTGGACTTGGATTAGTCTTCATATGTTTCAGTTTGAGTATCTAGGTTGCCTTGATCTTCATCTTCATACAAGTTTGTCTTGAAAATTAGTTAATCCAACTTATCTTCTGAAATATCTCCTCTGCCCGATCGAAGTCGATGCCGGAGTCGACTTCGTCTACGACTTCACCTCAAGTCGCAAGTGGAGTCGACTTGAGGTACGACTTCGGCACTTCAGGGTCTTGACTTCAACTCTGGAAGGTTTTGTCACTTTGAAGTCGATGTTGGAGTCGACTTGGTCTGTGACTTCGCCCCAAGTCGCATGCGAAGTCGACTTCGTTTGCGACTTCAGCAGTTCTGCTCCCATTTTCAACTCTGGAAGGAATTGACTCCTTGAAGTCGATGTTGGAGTCGACTTGGGGATCGACTTGGCCTTAAGTCGATGCTTGAGTCGACTTGGAAATCGACTTATCCTTTCATGCTCTATTTTCTTCAAATGTATATCCCTTAAACACTTCCACAAACATGTTAGTAGCAAAGACTTACTCAAATTGAATTGTTAATCATCAAAATATAGATTTAGCTTATTTTCCACATATCTCCAACAATGGGGTTATTACTTATATGGAGAAAGAATAGAGATCTTTATAGATCATAAAAGTTTGAAGTATATTTTTACATAAAAAGAATTAAATCTTTGACAGAGAATATGACTATTATTATTGAAAGCTGACCAATATGGTAGCAGATGCCTTGATTTGTAAGGTATGTATAAGTGGAGCTTTGATTATTAGATAACAAAAGTTAATCAAAGAATTAGAAAATTAAGATTAGAAGTTGTAATTTCTAGAGAGTCTATTCATCTACATATAATGCAAATATGATCAATATTAATTGATAGAATAAAACAAGATAAACATGTTTTGTGAGTCTTAGAAAAATTAAAGAAAGATAAGTTATCATAGTTTCAACAAGACAGATGGAATATTAATGTTCTAGAAAAGATTTGTGGTTTTAAGTGATAAAGAGTTGAACAAGGACTACCAGAAGAAGCTCATGAAATGAAATTTTCATAAATCCTGATAGTAAAAGATGTATGAAGATCTTTGTCAAGGTTATTGATGGAAATAAATGAAGGTTGAAATTGTTCAACTTGCAGCTGAGTATTTAGTATATCAGTGGGTAAAGGCTGATCATAAAAAATAAGCTAGGTTATTGCTACATTTAGACATCCCAAAATGAAAATAAAAGCATATTATAATGGATTTTATGACAGCTCTATCAAGAACCAAAACTAAGTGTGATGTATTTGAGTAATTGTAGATAAATTAACTAAATTTGCCAATTTCCTACCATATAGAATGGCATATAAAATGAATCAAATGATAAAGTTATACCCACGAGAGAGGTTATATGGAGTGTCAATTTCCATTGTGTTGGATAGAGACTGCAAGTTTGTTTTTGACTTTTGGTAGAAGTTATATGCCATAATGGGCACAGAATTACGCCTTAGTACAACATTCATCGTTAGACAGATGGCCAATCTAAGAAAGTGATCCAAATTTTAGAAATTTGTTCTGTTATTGTACAATAGATTTTGGTACTTCTTGGAAGAATCATTTGCCCATGGCCAAATTTGCTTATTATAATAGTTATCAAGCAAGTTAGAGATGTCTCAATTTGAAACATTATATAGAAAGAAGGGTTGTGCCTCAATTTAATGGGAAGAAGTAAAAACCCAGAAGATAGGGACTACTGAGTCATAGAGCAAGCTGCAGAGGCTATCAATACAATCGGAAAATGATTATTGATAGCTAAAGACTAACAGAAAAAGTATATATATAGTAAAAGAAGAGACTTCCAATTTGTAGTTGTTGAACATGTATTTTTGACAATCTCTCCAACAAGAGGGATGATGTAATTTGGCATAAAAAAAGTTAAGCTTTAGATATATCTGCCCTTTTGAGATTTTAGACGTCATTGATAGAGTAGCTTATCACTTAACACTGCCACCATCGATGGCAAGCATCCACAATGTATGCCACATCTCACAGTTGAGAAAGTATATGGCAAATTCATTATATTATTGCAAGCAAACTAGTATTAGGTAGAAGAAAACCTGTCGCATCCACATGTGCCAATAATGATGCTTGACTATAAAGAAAAACAGTTGAAAGAAAGATATGTGAAACAAGTTTTTGTTCAATAGAGTCGTCATAGTGAGAATGAACCCACATGGGATCATAATAATGAGAATGAACCAACATGGGAATTTTAAGAAGAGATTAAGAAATTGAACCTGAATTTGTTTGAAGCCGCACCTTAAGTAAAAGAAGTTTTGAGGACAAATTTTTATAAGGAGTGAGAGATGTAATATCAGATCCGGAAAATAATAACTAATTTGGCATCTTAGGTAGCAAGTCGACCTGTTGACAATTAAAATTTTGACCGGCAGAAATTTAAGGGTAAACTTCCTATTTTTAGAAAATGAAAGTAGAAAATAAAATTCTCCTTTTGGAAATGGGTCCCATATTCCAACATATCCACAAGATTTTCCTAAAGCTTAGCCATCGTGTGTTATGTGAACTATAAACAAATGAGTTACAAATGCAATGATTATAAAAAGATGATGAAAATGAGAGGAAGCAAAAAAACAATTTGGGAAAATTTTTAGCTTTTGAAATAGATTAGACATGAGATTTACTAGTAAGAAAGGGAGAAATCAAAGTGGTAAATACAAATCTTATTTGTAGAATATCATTTTATACCTAGAAAATTAAGCAAAAGATTTAGAAGTTGTAACAGGCATAAATGATTTTAAAAATATTTATATCCCACGAAATTAAGACGAGTTTTATCATATTCAGATTCAGTATTTTTTCAATACATTAGATTAATTAGTTTTATTATGTATATTCAGCTTTTATTAATATCAAATAAGCTTAATATTATATTATTAAATTTTTATTGCAAAGAAATTGATGGTAAGATGCGACAACCATTGCTATTGCAAACTCACAGATGACAAGGGGAAGGAGAAGATCATTCATTTTGATTTGGAGGAATTTTTAAAAATTTTACAAAAAACCCCTACGATAGTGCCTTTTTATGGAAGAGTTTTTAGTTAAAATAATTATAAGACCACCTTTTCTTTTTCTCATTTGGTGTTAGGCCTAACTTGCACAAGCTTGGAAGTTGAGTCAGGCTAGATGATAAGAAAAGCCTAACTACAAGTTCTAGTTCTCGCAAGCTTAAGTATTGGGTTGGGCTTATCTAAATGGATGCAGCTAAAGGTGGCTAAGCCCCGGGCTTGGTGGAAAGAAGATGGAGAAAGGGCTCAGAAATAGAAGTCAAAAAGGCCCAAGCCTAACCCATCTAGATGGCCCAGAGGGATAGCAGGAGGGCTTGTGCGGGTAGCTACTAAGTGAGTTCAAGACAGAGATGTTCCACGTGCCATATCCTAAACAACCAAGTTTATTTTTTTTATGTCTTTTGATCCCGCACTCCAATTTGGACAATCTAATAGTCGATTGCTATATTTTGGACATCTAAATTCTATGGATGGATTAGATTTATCATCAGCAATATGTTAAATAATTAATCACTCGCTTGTGGTCCACCTATGATTCAATTTCTTATGTTTTACATGTTAGCTTAGTAGATGAGTTAACTAAGTTGGATTTTTAGGATAGTTAGAAGAGTACATGGATGTATTGCATTTTAAATAACTTGAAAATGCATGATGCACTCATTATATGCTTTATTTTTCTCTCTTTGAGTTTTATTCACTTCTAGTGTTTTAATTGTCTCACAAATAACACAGTAGATGAGTTATGATGGCTTTATGTAAAAGTTTACAGAGCATATATTTTATTTTAATGTTTATTTGAGTTTTGAACATTATTATAGATTGTAATAAGTTGCGATAACATTTCCCGACACTAGTTTTATTTTAATTGTTACTTATATTATTCTTCTCTTTATGCTTATGTCATTATTTAAGCTTGACCCAAAGTATGAGGGATCTCAGGAGATAACTTTCAGTCTCAAATCCAGTTTGTAAATGCTATTTTTTGAGCTTAAAGTGTTACAATAATGATGGAAAGTGGGTTGACAAAATTTGTTTAAGTAGATTATGGGTTGTTTGACGTATTTGACCATTACGTGGTCAGACATAATGCGCGCAGTTGGTTTTATGAACAAATACATGGAAAGTTTGATAAAAAGTATCTCCAATTTGCAAAGACATGTCTACATTGCTAAAATGAACTAAAGAATCTTGGTATTATATAGGTAACTATAAAACTTGTCTTACTTATTTTACTGTAATGATTATGGTGGAGATAGATATAGAAATAGTACCTTTAGATAGTTTCCTTCATTGCAGATGTAACAACATTATAGTTATCAAAGAAGCAGTCAATGGTGACCTTGTCCGCCACATAAGCAAAGTATATTATTACATTAGTCTATGTATGTTAAGCCATTTGGTTAAAGAATGTACTTAAAGCGTTAGATTATTAAAAAATGCTCCTAGTTGCATGTTTTATAATAATAATTTAGCAAATACACTAGCTAAAAACATCATCTAAAATGGATGTAAATTAATGTACAATATCATTTCATCTGCTATTGGATGAAGAATAAAGAAAATTAGCTCATTTATTACATGACATCCAATCTAGCAAAAGAACTTTAGCTCATTTATTACATGACATCCAATCAAGTGACAAATATATTCATTAAGCCTTTAAAGACTTCTTTATTGTCAACATTAAGAAAGTTCCCTTTTTTATAATTTAGATGGTATGATTTAAGGAAGAATGTTGAATTAATGAAGCAACCTCTCATCTCATGTTAGTTTAGAAAAGAAAGTGAGGAACCTCCTTTAGTTGTAATAAATAGAGGGCCTAGCTCCTGTCCAAAACACAATTGTAAAAAACATCAAAAAGCTATTAAGGGTATTAAGCTAAGGCATTTTGAATGGGATAAAATTTTATTCTATGCCTTGAGGTGCATTGGTTTATAGAGTTATAATATTTAACTTTCATAGAATAAAGCGATTTCTCTCTTTAGTATTTTTCAAACACCTCGTGGTTGCATATATTTATGAAGTGATGTTGTAGATTTCTGCTTCTATATTTCTCTCTGTATATAACTACCTTTTATTTTTAATCATTACACCTATCTTTTTAAATTTTTTTTCCCTAATAACTCTTCAAATTTTTTTTTTTTTTTTCACAACTTCACTGAACACATCCATATCACATTACCATTTTAACTTTTTAAAAAAATCACTGGAAAATTTTTTCCTTATCTTTTTTACCAAATGCGAAACTCACCCTAAAACTTAAATTTGCCAGATCTAGTGATATGCTATGAATGAGTCATAGAATGACCTAATCATCACCTTTCAATGATCCAATTAAACGCGGCCAGATCTAATCCATGCCCTTAAAAGAGATCTGTGTTTTGTGGGCCCTACGGGTCATCGGAACAAGAGATTGAGTTAGATAACTGAAATCTCTATTTCCGAAAAGGCGAATTTAATTTTTTATCCACCCTACGGATTAGCTGTCTTATGCCCTCCGCACGTGAAATGTGGACCCCCGCCCGAGCCTGCCAGCTCAGCAGTTTTTTTGGCAATTGCAATGAGAAGACCCCGCACGAGCACCTCAAGCCGTGACTCGCCGCCCTCACCCCCCGCCACCCCATCCTCTTTTTATTAACAACAACATGGCCTATTTTATTATCAGTTCTACCGTAGAAAAACTATACTTTTTATTATTAGGAATAAATTACAAGAGACAACAACGTGCTATACATACATATATATATATATGTATGTATCTTTTTCTTCTTCTAGTTCAAGATAACTGGACTTCTACGTTCAGAAAATAACAAGGACTTCTACACATCAACCGATGACTCATGCCGTCTCCAAATTTTCCTTTGATTTTCATTTCATCATTCTTTCTACCTTCTTTTAACCCAATGGTAATCCAAACCGAATTGATTTCTATAACCTTTCATTTAACCCGACTTGTAACTCGAGCTCAACCAATTGTTACACGTGTAATTCAGATTAGCCAATTTGGACTTTGCAAATAAGGTTGAGGTTGAGAGGACTCGATGCAAGTCAATCCATCTTGATTTACTCTCTTACATGACACCCTAAAATATCTAACAGAAACTCTTTATTCATCATGTGTTTGAGAAGTAATAAAATTTTTAAAATGAAAAATTTTAGTCATAGAAGGTTTTCAAATAGAAGAAAATGATGTGATACGATAAGATAATGATGAGGAATAAAGAGAATAAAGTTAAAATAGATAAATTAGATGTATGAGTAGTTATATTAAAATGATTAAAAAGTAAACTATTTGTATAAAGAGAAGTGAAAAATAGGATAGCTGTAAAAAGTGAAAAATTCTGAATTAAAGAATTTTACGTTATACAGTTTTCGATGTAAACAAACACTCCCTAAGTAAATTCTAATTATGTATTAAGGCAATTATCTAGTATGGAAAATGCCATATATGAAATAAAGGATTATGATCTTCTCCTAAAAGATTTTTTCTTAATTTTAAATTTTTTATAAATTATTTTCAAAGTATATTTAATTCGGATGCTAAATTTTATTATTTTGGGATGTGTAAGAATTTTTTATTTTAAAGTCAAGGGCATTTTATTAGTGGCAATTTCGTATAGATTAATAGTTGTATAAAAAAATTTCAAAAAAATATTAAAAAATGGGTTAAATACATGTGGGTGGACTGAACTAGGTGCACCCGGGTGCATTTAAAAATACCCCAACTTTGAATGACTAACATGTCATTGACTATGAGATTAAAAAATACTTATACATCTTGAAAATGGTAAAACTTGACAGATGAATTAAATGTCTTTAGAAAAATATTTTATAAAAACTAAAAAAAAGGCTTTTAGGCCTGCTTAAAATGATCATTAATCTTAGTTAAGTGGACCAATATATATGCAAATAGGTATATTTTTTAAAGCTCATTATATGAGAGGCTTGCCTTCACTGTATATTTTTAGGGAATATCCTTTATCGATTAATTAATTACCATTATAATTTTAATTAACGATTCCACTTCTATATTCCCAGTAAAATAGAAGCCTTTTATACAACTTGGTTATTTAGTTCAACTTGACGATCATAAGAAATCCACTCCTCTAGTTCGTTTACAAATCATATTCTATCTAGATTACACTTCATCAAATTCAAAGATATGCATATCGTCATTTGAAAAACATATAAAATAATAAAATTATTTGATTCATATATCAATTTAGTAGTTGTGTCTTCAACAATAAGGGCCTATTCCGAAGGATAAAATGGACTTAATGTGATGAAGAAATTGGGAGATAATGTGATGACTTGTATTGGGAATAAGAAAAATTGTGTTGACAATATAAAAAGTTACATCGCAAATTAAAACAGCTGTTTTTAGACAGAGAAATCACAACCCATTTAACATCAGCGATCCTTTGAAACACTTCTTAAACTATGGAAAATATTATTCCTTTGTGAATGGTTATTTTATAAAATACTATAACATTTTATTATAGCCTAATGAATTTAGTTATTTTTATAATTGGCACGTATTTAAGCAAATGCAAGCCGCCGACAAGTTTAAACAAGGTGATTTTCGGTCCCATATAAATAAATTGTATTAAACTACATAAATTATGTATTTTTATTTCATCATCCAAATGCGCCCCATCTAGGGTGTTACACGCACAAAAACCTTGAGGTTAACTAGGGGCACACTTAAGCGAGACTCTTAGAATTCCACTTCATAAAAACCATTCTTTGCGATATGACTTCATCCAATTCTTTCCACTTGATGATTAATGTAAAATTCATTTTATCATAGTATTTACCATCATTAATCAATATAGTTATGGAAACCTATAATTTGTCTAGTGTTATTGTGCATGTACTTATTTATAAATCAAGGGTAATGTGTAGGCATGCCCAAATAGTTTGACGCTAATTGCATATATGCTTCCATTGTTTTATGAATTGCATATTATTCCCCACAAAGTTTCACATAAATTGCATGTGTACCCTTGTTAACAACTGAAATTTAATGGTTGTTAAATAAAAAATATAATTTGCAAATCTGACCCCCATAGTTTGACTTTAACCGCAGATGTGCTTCCATAGTTTGACATTAATTGCTGATATACATTGTTATTTCAAGAATTGCATATTAATCTCACAAAGTTTCACCAAAATTACTTACATATCCATGACACATTTTTGTCTCCAAAAGTGCTTTAAAATTTTGAATAACGATGAAAATGACTTAATTGTACAGGTGGAATGAGATAACATGTTACCAATTAACACGAGTGTTTTATAAATCCCTTCCACCTGCACAACTAAGTGTATTATAAACTAGGAGATTCTAACATAGCTTTAAATAGGGTTATTTTAGTAATTATCCAAAATTTTAATGTACATTTGGCGACAAAAAGGTGTAATGGGCATGCAAGCAATTTTTGTGAAACTTTATTAGGGTAATATGTAATTCATAAAACAATGCGAGTATATCTGCAATTAGCATCAAACTATAAGAGCATATTTACAAATTACATTTTTTATTTAACAACTGTTAAATTTCAGACATTAACAGGGATACACATGCAATTTTTGTGAAACTTTGTGGGGATAATATGCAACTCGTGAAACAATAGGGGTTATCTGAAATTATTGTCAAACTATAGGGGCATATTTGTAAATTATCCGTAAATCAACTAACAAAATAGTTCCAGGATAGCCACTTGGAATTTTTTTTTTCTTTTTGACAAAGTGACCTTGCTTTCAACCTTGGGGACTAGATTAATTTGTGCTGCTCAGGTGAATGATTAATGAATACATGAAAAAGGGTGGGTTCATAAAACAGGAGGTGGAGTGGACAAAGCAGATTCTTTAATGCCTCATTTGTTTAATGAAGTAAACGACGACATTGGCAGTTTAAATATCGAATTTCGACACATGGCCTCAGTGCAAAGTGTCCGTTTGAGTGGCCCACACCCCGATAAATGATGCAGATCGAACGGTCCTGATCGTCTGAATTAATCAATAATTCCTTTTTCAATGTATATTTTGTTAAACAAATGGGGGTGGTCGGTTACCCTTGTTTTTTTCCTGAAACCCAAGTGGGCAACATAGAGGCATGTGTCCGAAAATTAATATCACAACATGTGGACCACCATGAGTCATTTGTACCGTCCAAATTGCCAGGCACATGGACTTACAGGACGCTGCATTCGGGTGTACTTCGCCCATTTTGTTTTATTTTTTTGAAACTTTTTTTTATGAAAATGTTAATTTAAGTGTATTTAATATATGTATAAATTTTTACCATTTTTGAAGATTTTTAGATTTTTTTCAGAATTTTTAAAATCAATGCTACTGATTTTAAAAAATTCAAAAAAAAAATCTAAAAAACTCCAAAAATGATAAAAATTTATATACATGTTAAATACACTTAGATTAACAGTTGTGTAAAAAATATTTCAAAAAAATTTAAAAATGAATGAAGTACAAGACCCAATGCAACCAAGTGCATTAAACCAGTGCCCTACTTACATATCATATACATGAATTGAAGTTCCACTGGGCCTTGGGTAATTTCTATAATGATTTGATAGAATGCATGGTCCGCATCCAACTAGTTGCATATAGGACTTATATTTTCATCTGGATGCATGTGCAAAAATTAAGAGAGTTGTGCAAATATATCTACAAACTTTAATTAATATTGCATTCATATTCTTCTATTCTTAAAATTAAGAGAGTTGTGCAAATATATCTACAAATTTTAATTAATATTGCATTCATATTCTTAAGTTTTCTGAAATTGCAAATATACTCATAATATTTGCATAAAATTGCAAACATGTTCCTTCCATTAAGATAATGTTTCATCAAAATGACTTTATTAGAATTTTTGTAAAATGATGATAATGCCCTTTTAGCTAAATAACACATTTAAAACATTTCCAAATATTGTAGACATATTTGTTCTTTTATTATTTTATATATTTTTACAAACGTTATGCAAATACGCTTATAATATTTGCAAAAATTGCAAGTACTTGACTTAAAGAGCATTATTCTTATTTTACAAGGAAAATTTTAACAACAACCTAATAGAAAGAGACACGTTTGCAATTTTATACAAATCTTGAGAGCACATTTATAATTTCAGAAATTTAGGCACATGGATGTGTTATTTGTCAAACTTTATAAGAAATTCCTTAAATTAAACCATCATCAACCTATTTACTAGCTACCACCTATTTAATCTACAATTTATTTAGCTGCATGGACTCTACTATTTTATTAGGCTATGACCTGAATGATTTACGGACTCTGATCTCCATGAGCTTCAACTCTCTTATATTTTTTGGGAAAATTCTCAAATGCAACTACTAATTTTGACCATAAATCATTGAAAAATCATATTTTCAATATCTTCTTTTATAGTTATGATTTTTTTTCTCAAAATTCTTCTTTTACTCATGCACGTTAACGCACATGTGAAATGACTAATGTCTGCTGAAGCAGCATTCTTATCCAAACCGTCAACTTTATCGCTTTCACTTTTCATGCATATCGCTCTTGATTCCCAATAAATTGTGCAACTCAATGTATTTAGCGTTACAACTTTCTTTTTCTTATTTGCAAAGGTATGTATTAGTCATTTCACGTGTATTAAGGATAGCGGTTAATAGGCCCTAACAGTTTGAGTATGGAAAGAATTATTAAAAATAGGCAAGCCTGTGAGGAATTATGATTTAAATTTTTAGTATAATAATGAATTTTTTTGTATTTTTAATTATTAATTTATAGCTCACAATTTTATTTTATTTTTTTTGCATATGACAAGACTTACGTGTTTCGAGTTCTTTTTTTTTTTCATTTAAAATTTTTTTCTTTTCATGTTATGTGGCCCCATACGTATCTAATTCATAACCAAAATATATTGTCTTTTCTTTGATGTATTTTTCAACATCAGGCCAACTGATATTCTAATTAAGTAAATGCACAATCCACGTGATATAGAGGAAAGTTTTCTACAAAATATATTATCTTTGAATTTTGATATTTCGTAAATTCAAAAACTAACATTTTTCACTCACATATATATATCATGGGGGTGAAATATATAAAAGTTGAAAATAATAAATTTTTGTATATATATATATCTGTTCCATTTTATACGACACTATTTTTCTATGTAATCCCCTACATTTTTAAAATTTTGATGGTAAATGGAAAATCCACTCCATTTATTGCATTTAACATCATTTGTAGTATCTTGAAAATACTTTTATTTATCAAATATCACTGTGTATGACCCTATTAAAAATCAACATAATAAAATGATTTGATATGAAATATTAATTTTAAAGTTATATTTTCAATATCTAAATTGGAGGTGCAACTTGGCCCAGGTTGAGCCTGAATTCGGCCCGCCAAACTCGATTTCGAACAGTGTTGAAACTTACTTTTTCGTAATCCGAACCTGAGAAACCCGATTTACAAATACGGTAGGGTTAAGATTCAGGTGAACTTGAACCCGAAGAATCCAAGCTTAATTTTTCATTTTATATTTATTATAAAATATATTATATATGTACTATTTAAACAATATTTCTTTATATTCTTCATATTTTATATTATTATGTTTATATTTGAATACATGTTTCACATATTGTAATTTTATTATAAATAAAATATATTACTTTCATTTATATTTACCTTTTATTTCTATCATTTACTTTTACATTCATTAATTTTCTTCGTTTATCTTATTTTTGATGTTAAATTTTTTCTAGAAATATTTTTTATATTACTATTTTTAAAATATGTAGTTTGATTATATATTATTATGCTTACTTATATGATTTGTTATTATTATTTATTCATATGAACTTCTAAACTTATCACTTTTAAATAAAATGTAAATTAATCAACATAAATTTCAACCCGAAACTCAATCCGACATGATCTTCAAAAAGGGTTAGAGTTTAGGTTTTACAAATAAGATTTGGGTTAGAGTCGAGGTGAACTCAAGTTTCATGAGCCCGAGTTGTACCCCTAATATAAACCATCTAAAATACAATTTCTACATGGATAAATGATTTAATAAAGTATTATTTCATTCTAATATATATGTAAATAAATCGAAACATTTTTCATTATTTACACATAAATATATATTTTTCAAATGACCCATAAACATACTTGATCAGGATGAAACTTGATCTCCCATATTAACAAATGATGTTAAATACAATAAATGAATTAGATTTTCCATCAATGATTAAGATCTGAAATTCTGAAGAGCTTACATACTTGGTTATATTAAAGCAGAGCCCGGTAAATAATATATACAAGACCATATATAGCTGAAAAAATTAAAAATAAAATTGGTTAAAAACATTTATGTGCATTGAGTTTGGTGCATTTGTATGTATTAGATTAGTGCCCCTATTTTTTTTCCTAGTTTTCTTAGAGCTTTCTAGTTATATCTTGATAAACTCACATAGGTTAACATTTTAAGAAAATTATGGTCAATAACTGGCGTAGTTTTTTTTTTTTGTTTGTTTGTTTCAAGTCTGGCTTAGTTTTTCTAACTCTACTTTTTATGTTCAAATTTCTTTATACGTTAGAAAATAAAATTTCGGTGACATTAAAAGTTATCACTACAGGTGTGCTTGGTATTGTGAGAGTGAGAAAAAGTCAACTAATTAATTACTTAATTACTTGCTTTTTTATTTTTACTTTTATATTTTAATCATTTTCTCATATTTTTCTACAACTATTTTAGTCTCGTGTAGTGACTAATTAAGTAAGGAGGATACTTTATGATGAATAATCACAAAGAACAACACAAATCAATTCAGCAAATACAAAAGAAATCACATAGGTATAGTGTTTCAGTCAACCATAGATCTATTCCACTCTCCAAGTACGACTTGAGTTTCATTAGTCAACTTTAACACAAGTTACACTGGTATAGTCAATTAAATTGTCTTCTAGATTATTACTAAGCTCCATGTGGGCTCGTGAGACAATCTCTTAGTTTGATCTCAATCAAAACTAAGGTAATGCAAAATTCAAAAATGAAAATCAAAACCAAACCATATTAGCACATCTGCAACAATAGCATAATTAAAATATTGAGGGCAATACACAACTTTAAATCACCACAACAATTGAACTTGAGAAATGGCAGCTTGCCTTCAAGATTGTTCTTCAGAAAGGAGCAACTTGAATATGTCAATCTTGAATGTTTTATTAGGAATTTATTAATCTTCTAGTTATCTCACTTCCTCTATTTAAAACCTTTTGATTACTAGAAACATCACCTAGATAATAGCTGAAGAAGTCTTCATGCATATCTAAACTCTTTGAAATCTGAAATTTTAGCATCCAGAAAAGGTTGACCCTTTATGGCTAAAAAGTTGACCCTTTGTAGCCAAAAGGTTGACTTTTTCTTATTTTATAGAATTTGAATTTTAGGCAAAAAGTTATACTTCAAATATGTTAATCCACTCAAGGTAAGCATAAACGAATGAACTAATCTTAATTCAAGATTAACCATAACTCCGAAAGCTCATTCCTTGATTATTTGAAGTGAAGTTATCAAATGAGAATATTCCAAGATTATTCTATGCATCTCACCAGTATATCCCATTTTCAAGATACTTCTTTATTTCTAGCTCAATTCTATCACAATTAGTATTATAAACAAAAAATTATAATTTTACAAATATACGACTCTTTTCAAAAACCCAAAACACAATTTCACAATATCAAAAACAATATTATAAAATATATATTTTGTCATTATCAAAACCAATCAAAGAGAAAGCTTTTATAAAAGTTCACAAACTATAACTATTTTTACTTTATTTGCATCTTACCTCTTTCTTATCTATTTCATTTTATATTCCCTATTCCATTCCCATTATTCCAAACACACCCTGTATGCTTCAATTTAAACGAGTGATGACCTTGTAACTGTGTATCGATTTAAAATTGTCACTACGGAGCGTTGTTAGACGTAAAAGGCTTTAGGACAATTTTTCGAAGTTGTCAGTTGTCACTAAGAGTCATATAGTTAAACTTTTTCTACTTTTTGTGACACTCGTTGTGGTCATCCAAAGCTAATTTTTAATTTTTAGTGACAATAATTATTTACATTTTAGACAGCGGTTTTGTAACGAAAATACAAATTGCTACAAAAAAGTAGCAAAACGTTATTATTACTTTTATAATGGACGAGTTACTCTTTTTTTAATCAAAAATTTATTTTAAAAATACATAAACAAGATTAATTATGTGAGAAGCTTTGAATTTCAAATTCTGAGGTTAATCATTTATTTAAATTATTAAAAGAAGACTATTGCTATTTTAGTCAATTTTCTAATTCAAAATTCCAAATCGGAGACGATAAATAAAAACTATCCAAATTCCTCAAAAATTTAAAATGACCTATAAACTGTCAAAACAATGTACTATTTTGTTATTTAACCGTAGTAAAGGCACGTCTAGGCAAGCACAGGCATAAGGTTAAGGTTTATAGATGACCATTAAAATTTTGAATGAAACGTAAACATGTCCATATTAATTAATATCCATTGGAATTAACTATATTATTTGCATCATTATTCCCATTTCAAATATGATGAACATCATTGCTAGAGCTAAATATAGTATCACATAATAAAATATAAAATAAATAATTTTAATAATAAAACTGAAAATATTCAATTTAATATATATTTTCATATAATAAAAAGTTTGACTTCTATTATCTCAGGCTCTACTAAAGTTAGTTAGTAGGATGACCAATTTTGGATCTCATCTTGACTATTTTGTAAAATTTAATTTGTTCATGAGTTTTGTGATAAGCTATTTTGATCGCATAATTAAATCATTTCAATCAAAGACTTCATTTGTAATACCCCATTTCTGGATATTCTCAATAATTAGTCAATGAGTACCATACAACTTAAGAAAAATTCGACAGCATCTCCCCATAATATATAAGGGGTGGAATGAAATACACGACTTGTTATTTATAAGCATTTCAATTTCATTCCAAAATATAACATTCATATATAAGGAAAATCATTGAAATTTAACTTTACATAATAAGCAAACCAATGATCATATATATGCATCAACATAGATTATAATCTAATTCAAAATACTAAATACAATATGTCTATCACAGTTGATCTAACTTAGTAATCGTCTACATATACTAATATCAAAAGAACATAAATTCCAAAATAGCTGTAACTAGAGATGTTGTTCTAATGGTCTTCAAGATTTAATCTTCCACTTGTCCCATCTTGAGGTTCCCTAACTGGCCTGTGATCTAAAGGCAAAATAACAAACCATATGAGTTTAATTAGACTCGGTAAATAGATAATGGTTCACACAAAGTGGAAATAAAAAAATTCTGGATGTGCATGTCATTATCAATATAAGACATATAGGTCCAATACCCACTCTCAAAATCGTACGCATAGGCCATGAACAACCCTTTTAAATAATACATTGTACATAACAGACAAGGATAAATGTCATAGTATACACATACAACATTAACAAGATTTATTTTAAATTCAATATATAAAACTGTCATACATACATTTTACCAAATACATGGTGGGTGCAAAAAGGAGAACCTCTAGTTCATACTCTCATTTGAGCTGAATTAACTATCATCACATTTTAATGATATTAAAACTACTAACGAGTCCTTTACTTCGTAAAAATACACATTCACAGCAAATTCCTCATAAACCCTGCTTATCATAACTATTACGAACTCTGCGCCCCATACTATGAAGTTGTTGAATGCTATACATTCCCACCAGTCTTATATTATGTTTAACATGAAATTTCATTACTAAATAAAAAAGGAGCGACATTTACTTACCTTGATCGTGATTTCTCTCAAAAATAGCTACCCTAGACTTGAATTGCCAAGATTTTAAGCTTCTTTGATGTGAATCGATGATCTTCAAAGCAATTGGTAGAGTTTTTGAAGAAATCTGGGGCTAGATCGAACTTAACAGAAGAGGAAAAGAAAGAAGAAACAGAAAACGGGAAGAGAAGCAGAGGGGAAGATAGTCGAGCGCAAAAAGAATGAAGCCCTAACGCGCGCGGGCTCTCCTTTTAACTGAACCACCATCGAGTCGGGCTAGGTTGGAGCAAGGGTCGGCTCTAATCGCAATTTGTAATTTTGCTATCACAGTCCTATGACTTAATAATAAAAAATTTCTTCGGAGGAATTGCCCCCTTCACCCCTGCAACCTGACTGGGCAAGTCGAACCCCGTACTTACTCTGCGAGGTGAAAAATATTCATAGCGCTCAGCAATGACACGCTAATCATACACTTTTAAATCTATACTCAATGTGTTAAGATCATAGTACATGCATATATGTGCTATACATCTCCTAGATGTCACGTCCATATATGTTACATATCCATTAACATCATAAATTTCTAGTAGTATATTCGTAAATTATCTCATAAACATGAAAGAATTATAATGAAAATGAAAATAAAATAAAATACGTGGTCCTCACATCATTATTTCCAAAATCAATAAAAGTTTAAAAGTGATTTTAATATTTGTTCATTATAGTATTCATAATGTTCCAATTTAATATGTAATTTATTTAAAATATTCATATTACCTAGAAAAATGATTCTTTATGATTTTATGATAAAACTTTAGTGGATATAAGATACGACCTTCAACCAATTCCAATTTATGTAATTTTCATTACTTTAATTAAATGAATGAATAGTATTAATTACAGAAAATGAATTGAATTTGACATAAATTATAAAGATGAGATATACCAATTTGATTCCAAAAAAATAGAAAAAATAATTTAAAATACAAAAATTTACTTTAAAATATTCCTCTTTTTTAGATTATAAATTTTCATGATAAAAGACAACAAAAAACTTTAATACTAGAAGTTATTTATTTTAAAAATATTATTCACTTTAATTCTTCATTATATGTGGAAAAATTCTAGGATAAATAATTAAATTTTTTTCAAATTTCTAATAGAAATTACAAGTATATAGTTAAAAATAAAAGTTTATTCTTAAGAATACTCCTCACCGTAGGATGTATTATCTAAAATAAACTTTTCGTAAAGGCATCTTATTTTATTTTTCTTTCATAAAGATTAGAAAAAATTTTTAAAAATGAAATGCTGTTGAAAATTCTAAAAGTTGATAAACAAAAATTAATCTATTTGAGTCTTTTTTAAAAAAAATCTGTGCTAAAAATGAAAAAGTGATGTGAAATGATATGAGTAAAAATTAATAATTAGATGCGAAGATAATAAAGATATAAAAAATGACTGAGATGAAAGATAATAATTAGAAAATAGGGCAGCTAGATGTTAGATGACATGAAATGCATGTAGAAAGTAAAAAGGTGAGAATCTTTTTCCCCTTGACACGTTGTCAAACGGAGCATGTGGAGATTAAAATTGAAAAGCATGTGCGTTAACCGCGTTCTTTTCTCGCGGACTTATATGCTAGCTGCGTCAGCTCACGTGCCGGGTTTAAGTTTTTATATTTTCAATTCGAGTCAGTTGGGAGTTGGGACTTGGGTTCACTACACGTCCAATCACATCTTTCCATACCCTGCGCACACATCTATGCATGGCTGCATTTTATATGGGTAAAAATGTAGATCCTGCAGCGTTGTGGAGTTATCAATCAGCCCCACTGTTTGGATATTTCAAAATAGCCTCTCTAAGTTACAGACGTTGCAATCACAACTTTCTTCTTAATTAACTGAAGATTAATTGGTGAAGAATACACATAAATAAATAATAAGAATAAGGTCTAAAATTTTGATAATTGCTAATTAATTGAGCCTTATAAAAATGAGCCGTTATCTAGCGCACCCGGGTGCAAAAACCCACTTTATTATTTTTAAAAAGACACAGTCATTTAAAATATCTAAAATACATCTGTTTTAAAAAATTAAAAAAATGTGAACAAATATCCAAAAATGGTAAAACTTAATACATATGTTAAATATATTTAGATTAATAGTTTTATAAAAAAAATTTAAAAATAAAATTCGACACCCAAGTGCATGAATAAAAAACCTATAAAGATTAATTAATGACAAGGCTCCCATTATATGAATACGAACTTTACGCAATTAATTGTAATAAGGTCTATCATGCAAATATTCAAATATGAGGACTAATTTGTAAGTGTATGAAATTATGAGGCATATTTTGCAAATGCCCCATTCTAGCTGGTCAAGCGGCCTCAATCATGCAGTAAAGAGCCAAGTGGTCCAAAATGGATTGAAAAATAAAAGCATATACATATATATATATATATATTTATTATGCCATTGTGACTGCCCATACGGATAGAAAAATATATAATTTTTAGATTCATTTTGGACTAAATACTAGCTCTTTCATGAATTTCAATCCATCCAACTGCATCGATGATGAATTTCTGCTGAGAATGAAGAAGGCAAACGCAAGCTAAATTGTCGGAATTGGTTTTCTGTAAACTTGGAAATATTTTGTTTGGCTGTACACTGTGATTTTGTGAAATCTAGAGTATTCATCTATTTTGAATTGTAAATAAAAATTATTTAAAATAGAAAAAAATATTTTAAAATGAGTTTTGCTTATATGAAATCCCACTTCCATGCAACTCTATCTATTTTTACTGCCTTTATAATTGATGACTCCATTGATTGTACTTAGAAACATTTGTATTGTCATGTAAGCTCATCACTTGTGTAATATAACTCTGCATGCACTTTATTTACAATTTTGCAAAATCAATATAATAAATTTAGTTGATTTTACATATCAAGTTTAAAATGTTTTCACATCTAAATTGTCTATATATCATTACTATCTGAATAAATATTTTTATAAAATATTATTATATTCTAGTGCATATGTGAATAAATTTAAGCCTTTTATAATTCACAAGTAAATATATTTTTTAAGATAACTTGATATATGATCTAAATAAATTGTGTTAAATATAATAGATAAAGTTGATAATTTCATCAATCATCATGGTGTTAAAATAAAGAGGGCTTGCATAAAATTGCTCTCTAAAAAGTCATACACCAAACTTAATTTGAAAATTCTAAGAGTCTATTGGGTCATATTTACTTAAAAATATATTATTTTCAAGTGTGAATTACAAACATATTTATTTTCATTCACGAATGTATTAGAATATAACAGTACTTTATAGGACTATTTATCCATAAAATATTTATAGTTTAAATGGTCAAATCAGATGTTTAAAATACAACTTTCAAATTGATATTTTTTAATGATTTCTTTTTATAACATCATTCATATTCTTTTACAATTCAAGCCCAATTTACCTTAAATTTTTTTTATCTTGCATATTTTCTTTGCTAATAACTTCCAACAATGCACATCAGTAGAGGAGGAGATCAAGCTCCTCAAATGGGAGATATAATGCTCCTAATGGGGATTAGAAATCCTCAAATTAATTATTTAGTATCAAACAATTTTATTTTATTAATTTTACATATTTATAAATGAGACTCATATATAATGATACTAGATAAATAATAATAAAGCTCTCATACTCAACCACTCATAAGGCCCAAGTCATCAAAATATGAGAGATGAGATCCTCTAAATAGAACATGGTGGAATGAACATAGTCACGTCACCTTGATGACAACTTACTTTTTACCCAAGGAAGCCTATTAATGCCACTTGTTGAGCAGGGAATCATTGACCAATATTATTAGTAACTCAGATGACCCTAAAAGGTACAATCGGCTTAGATCGTTATTAGTTGTTCATGATAAACCAAATTTAGCACTGAGCAAATTAGAGTAGATGCATCGGCTTGTAGAAGATCGAATGAGATGATTATACATTTCTTTCTAAAACTAAGCATATATCATGATGAACTGATTGATATATAAAAGCAATACCACAATCCTTAGTGTAGGGATTCAAGACCTAGGATCAGATGCCCATTCTCTACAATTAGGTTCCACAAGAATCAAACCCCTCAAGGAATTTTTTATCTAGGAAGGTGACTTGAGCTTAGTAGCTCCCTTCCGAGAACCTTTCCTAAAGGAAGGAGCTCCAGAATAGGAGAAAATCGCCTGACTTCGTATTTACACTTCATGTAATCAAACAAAATTCTAAATACTGGTTCTTTGGCTAGAATTAGGCCATGATTTTTAAGTAATCTTACACTCATAGGTTATTTTTTCTTTGTAAAACCCAAGTCTAGTCATTAATCTTTCCTATCGATAATTTAAGTCTCTAGTCTAGTTCGATTGAAACTCAGACTAAATTTAAACTCAACATTTGGTGTTGTTTGCAGACAATTTTTTTTATAATCTTTTCCACCTCTCAAGTCCCACGAAGACTCTCATTAGATTCGTTTTATGGTGCAGTCAGCCTTAGTTCAATTTAATTTCAACTAAGATTAGGACCTGATCACCTAAAGGGGGAGCGCTAAAACAACAACTTTGATGAACCATGCCAAGGCATATTACTTGAAATCATGTGGATGGAAGTAGATTTGATCAAACCCTGAGACGTGCTACATGTCAAGCACAAAACACTATAGTGCCTTCATGTGTATGTTGAGGAGGAAAGCATTAGCTATCAAATGCATAAATACCAACTTGATGTTCGTAATCTTACCGCAAATGCATGGGTCGTAGATTGTAGTATATAAAATATTGATCCATAGGGAATTTAGGACTTAAGATGTTAGATTTAAGTACTTTATAACCAAAATCAAGAGAATGAGATAAGAAGAAGAAATAATAGCAAAAAGAAAAGTCAATCTACAGAAACAGAATAAGGATTAGAAATTACAAGATTGAGAGCATCTAGTATTTAGGGTTTCACATACGTCTTTAGCAATAGATACATGGAGTGTTTATTTAATTCAAATATTATATATTAAAGGAGAACAAACTCTAAATTATCCTTGTACATTCTCTCAAAACCTATAAGGTGTAACCCTAATATATTCTTAACCATATAGTCTCATGGTATTAAGTCAATTAAGATTCATTAAGTTCTGTAGCCATTCATGGATTTTTCAAGGTCGTCACACATATTTTCATGATATTAGATTTTCCGGTTTAATATCTTGATTATCTTATATTAGATTTTAATTTTTTGGTTTCATCACCTAATATATGAGAATCATTAGCAATGTATAGGCCTTCTCATCAAGCAAACAGTAAATCACAATATATTAAATTAACACACAGTATCATTCATAAATAAATCAAACCATAATATTCGCTACATTATACATATGTTACATCTTAACCCTAGATTAAGGGTTTAACTTAGCATATTTATAATAAAAATCAAACACAAAATAATATTTTATTCAAAGTCTATCACAACAAGACAACTAAATCAAAATAAAAGAAGAAAAGAAAAGTTTATTGATTGTAAACCCCACTGAAGAAAAGAAAAGTTTATTGATTGGAAACCCCAGTGGCATCTCAATTGCCTTAAATAACTCACCGTCTCACCTCTTGCCTCGTGCTTTATACCTTTTCTTGTTATCAGATCTCAACCCAAGCTTCTGGGATATTCTAGGATACTTAGGGACATTCCTAAGAGGTCTTTATATAGAGGTGGAGAGAACACTTGTGCAACACTTTAAAATTGTGTGAATGACCAGTGATGCACAATGCAGCATATTGCGCATAGTGATTTGTGCAATGCACAAACAATGCTTGAACAGTGCATCAACAGTACTTGAATAGTACATCAATAGTGTGTGAACAGTACTTGTGTAAATATGAGTCTTGAATTGTATTTTTAACTCCACTTTCATTGAAGCTTGTCAATTTGTCTATGTTCTATACCAAAATTGCATATATTCCTCTTGCTTTACATAAATTAATTAAATGGTGAGTGTTTTCAAACAACTAATCTAAATCAATCAATATCAACTAAATCATCTCAATAACTCATATTCTTATCTAATTATCATCCAAAATAAATAGTATAAAAATAGTTTAACACTTGAGGACATGAGAGCTACCAAAGGTGAGCAACATACTTGAAAAAATAAGTATCTTCAAATGTTATAAAAATATCATGTGTACAGTTCACAATATTTTAAGAAAAAGATAGGTAGCGACTTTGTTGGTCCCGAATTGATGGCAAAACCCGAGAAGGGAGGGGTGAATTGGGTTCTTAAAAATTTCTTTGGTAACTTAAAACTTAACCCCTTGTAAGTTCAATCCCCTTTAA
>JAXCLR010000105.1:51628112-51668083 GCA_035584095.1 Annona squamosa | reverse complement strand
AGTAGCCAAGACTTTCTCAAATTGATTTGTTAATCATCAAAACATAGATTTAGCTAGTTTTCCTCATATTTCCAACAGACTTATCACCAAAAGCTCGATTTATTACTTCAACTAGCCTTGCCATACCCTTCCTCTTGTGATTAAGGAGGCCCAAACAAACTAATCTAGCAAAATTTGAAAAAATTCTATGATTAAAGAAATAGGTTCCAAAGGATTAGCCAAAAAACCAAGTACTAGAGCCATTGAAAAGGGGGCTTGACATAATGAGTCCTAACCACTTAGTCGATGCTTACGGTCAGACAATTGTGTCTAGTGAAGAGATTAAATATTGCTTACCTGCATCAGCCCAAATGGAGCATTAGTTGAACTAAGTGAATTCCAAACAAAACTCAAGCCAGAAACCTAGAAGCCTAACAAAAAATACATCATACCAAACCTCAAAAACTATAAAAAGATTGCATTATAGAGGAAAGAAATTATTATATAGGGAAAGATGTTGGAGCAAGCTTTTTATCTCTCTTACGTGAGTTGCAAAGCCGATTACATCACATACCACTACCAATGACATCAAATAGGCTAAAGTTATCCTAACTAGAGAAAACTCACTTCTATATATTTTTACCCTTAAATTGAGGCCAATGAAACCTATCTACTCTCTTTTGCAAGGTATGCGAACAATTTGATGATGAGGAAACATTCTCAACTACTTAGAGGTTGCAAATGGGCAACATGCAAAGTCTTAGGATGATAATAATAAAAGCGAGAAAGAAGTCATCAATTTCATTATAAAAAATAGTTGAATACAATTGCTCAAATACAAAGGACGCCACTGTTGAAAACCTCCAATTATACTGAAAGAAGAAGAAAGCATTTGCCCCTACGAAGTATTAAAAGCCGGGGAAAGTGAAGAAAAGAAAAAGAAGATGCTCAAAAGACAAGTGATAAAGAGGAAGAGAAAAAGGGAGGAAGGCTCCTGATATGATAGAAAAGGGGCAACAAGGTAGTAACAATGGAGCGCTGAAGACCATTGAGCAAGAGTGATATGTTGGTAGATAATAGATATTTCAAGGGTATTACGTTTATGCAATATTGAGCATTTATGATTGGTTATTTGTTTATTTCAATTAAATGGAAGAGTTTGATAGTATTGACACTTGAAATTGAATAAATAATTATTTGTTGTTGCAAAATGAAATTAAAGAGTCTTATAATAATTTCAATACAAATATTAGCTAATTCGAAAAAATCACAAATTGTTTTCTATGGTGAAAATCAATTGAAAGTGTGTCACACCCTATAATTCTATCAAGCCACATTAATGCAGTACTGCAATATTAGCAACATTGCCCTTTGATTTCAACAACTTTCTTCATCCTAAACTAATGGAAGATGGATGCATGCTACCAATTAGCATCAACATTAAGTAGAAAATCCATGCTGTCCACTTTGAACACAGATTAGAATAGTGTGTAACTTGTTCATGCGTAATAGTGTGTAGTGTTGATTAGTTGGTCATGATGAATAACATGCTAACTAAATGCTTCTCTCATATGTCATGATAAGTAGGCTAACCAACTTAGTCTACTAATTAATACCCATGACTGTTGCCCATGACAGTTTACACACTGTCCTAATCCACATCCGTTTACTTCCATGCAAGCGTTTCCACTAAGCACACCGCCCGAGTAAGAAATAACCACTTAATTAATTAAAGCAAGATGCAATCACACATATGTGGCCAACCAATTTCCAAATCAACTAGGTAGACATAATGTATTTTAAATGAAACAACACACTTTCAAGGAGCACTAGAAAGGAAAACACTGTTCAATCCTGCAAGAGGGGGAATTGGATTGAAGAGGCTTTGACAAAGAAAGAGTTGCTCAAATTACAATACAAACACACTCATTTTTTGACCTATTAATCCAACATATAATAGTCTGAGAAATATCATGAAATGAGGCCTTACAGTAAAAGTTAAGAGAACCAAAATAAGAAAAACAAAGATAAGAATATTTTATGACAGACCAATATTGTGCAATCAAATTCAATATCAACATCCTTCATAACCTTGTTATTCAAACAAGAAAGAGATTCACAGAAGCATAATATTTCTGTAATTTATAAACTAGAGTCATCAAGGAATAGACATCATCTTACTCAAGACTAATCACCCGTACTCATCTCTTACAATCATTCCCAAGCCACTCATATAATTTGTTATATCCACCAAAGCATCTATATTGCATTTGACTCTCCTCAGAGCGGGAGAATGCCAATATGAAGAAGAAATTGGGCGACTGCCAGGCTAACATAAATATATTTTTTTATCTAGTTTTGTACAATAGGTAAACTGATATTCGAATTAAGTATATGCATAATCATCACAATATAGATAAAATTTTTCTGCGAACTCCCGTCGCTAGGGGGGAAATTATAAACCGCACAACTTAGGGATATTACACAGGAGGAGGGTCGAACCCTTAGCCATAAGGGCAACACGCAGACATAATTAGATGCACTTCAAAGTAATTTCAGATGGGATGGACCGTCTAAGTAATCCATGTCGTTAATCATCATCGCAGCCTTCAAGCTTCACAATTCCAAGCTTGTGGCCAGATTTCGGCACTGCTTTGTCACGTTTCCAACAGCGTATTAGCAAGATTCAATAGCAAGTAAGAGGTGATGTGGCGGCGCGAATTGGGCAGCATGCGTCATCGACATTCAGCAGCATCAGCAACTAAATCCTGGCCGTTGATTGGAGAGCGCAACAGCAAGGCCGCCAATCATGCGCAATTCTTAGCAAGTAGCCGAATACATGCCTATGAGGGCGCAAGTGCAACTCAGTTATTGGTCTTTTTTATCATTCCTTGTAAAATGTTCTACCATATCGTATTATAGATGACTTCAATTCTTAATTGATTCTACCTTACTCATGTGGAAGTCGGGTTATTCTAGTTACAAATTAATTCCTCAAATCTTCTAAAAATAATAACATCATATTAAAAAACTATAAAACGAACAACCAAAGGTAGATACGTATATCCAAAAAAAAAAAAAATTATGAAGATTTGCTTATAGTTTTATGGTAATTGTAAATATACCTATTTTGTTTTGCAAAATAGCAAATTACTCCTTGGTTATTTGTATAAATTTGTAAATATATCCATACCATTACTTTTCCATTATAGCATCGTACTAATGATATGAGTATATTTTCCATTTTATGAAGATAATAGGGTTTGATTTGTAATTTTCAAAATTTATGGGTGCATTTGCAAATTACTTGTATAATTTTAGTCATTAATTAACGAAATTTATTTATATTTATATTTAATGATCTTCCATTGTCCTCACATTGCACTGTTTTTCTATTTTTCACTAACTTGTCCACAAAAAAAAAAAAAAAAAAAAAAAAAGTTGTTTATGCAGGTGGAATATATGTTGGAGAGGAAGAAGGAGCGTGATCCAACAGAAAGATTTAGAGACCATGCGGTGAATGTTTTTATAAGGTTCGTGCATGACTATCCAATGATTGTCGTATACCTGTAAATCATGTGTGATAGCTTTTCAGTGACAACGACCAAATAAAAACGCATAAATCTATTACCTCGCCGACTCATGAGTCATGACCCTGACCTACCTATGGACTAGCGACATAGCTGCCTCTTCACTCATTAATCACTATTTACTTTTAATTTTTTTTTTATTGGCAAATACTTCTTCAGGGTTAAAAATATACCAGTAATGTTTAAATAAGACTCGGGAAAAAGATTTTCATGTGCGATCTCATTGGAATCTCACCTTCATACTAAAACCAAAACCTAATCCGTTTATTATTATTATTATTATTATTATTTTTAAAATCATTTATTTTATTTTGCTATTGAAAATTGTTTCAACGGAAGTCTTCACTGGGCCGTACCTACATAAAATATATGGTTATATATAAATTCTAATATATTATGATATTTTACGAAATTATTCATTTTTTATATTAATGATATTTTAGATGATTTATATCTTAAATTAACAGCTTAAAATTGATCTAAATAGAATAATTCTATTTCTATTATCTTAGCTTCAGGGAGCTACATAGCTGTCTTATATCCATGTCTCATGCCTTGGCCATCTCAATTTCTAACCAGTCTGTTTTATATGACCCATTAATTAACTTCCTTAGGAGATGTTTGTTAAAAGCTAAATTTTTTTTAAACTAAGCGTTGAAAACGGTAATTCGGATTACATTTTAATGCATATGTATATTTATGTAAATATTTTTTATAACTTATATATAAATATATATTTTTTAAGCAAACATGGACCCACTCACAGCTCATGATGTAGATTGTTTTGATCCCGTGATAAAATAAATAAAGTGGAACAATGCCGGTGACTGGGTTTTGATTCTATCCCAAAAATGCAATGTACCCATATAAAAAATTTCTGTGAAGTTAATTCTTTAGTACAATCCAATCCATACATATATGTTGGGTGAGAGTGTTGGTTGAAATTAATTGCGATTTAAAACTGGCAAGACTGAATCCCAGAACCACAAGTGATGAAGAATGTTGAGAAGGACAGCGACGGGGATGAGATGGATGCATATGCTTTTCGTTGCATTTGCATGCGGCGACTTGGAATAAAAATGATACGACGTTTCCCTCCCCAGTCCCTGCCGGTCCCACCTGTTACTTTGGGTTGGGCGTCACGTTAACGGTCAGTAGGAAAGTAACACCCATCTTTTTTATGCTTCCGCCCACATAACCGTATCACAGTTCACAACTACGCTACTATTGTCATTTTTACGGCACAACTACGCTACTCAAGAGAGGGAGGGAGGGGGAAGCCCAGGAGTTTTGTTTTATATAACGCAAAAAACAACCAAGAAAAAAGGTTGGAAGCCTGGAACTGAAATCGAATCGTCGCTTCATCTCTTCAATCGAGAGAGAGGCGTAACTCGCGGTTACATGCAGAGATGGAGATATTTAAAGAAACGTGAGGGGCTGGGCTTGCCTTCGTTCATGTACCTACGAATTAAAAAAATAGGACCCGTTTTTTCACCAATATTTTGACTTGCCAGCACATGCCCTCCCAGCGTCTCTCCCTAAAACAAGCCAGCCAAACCAAAGCAACCTTCTCTCTCTCTCTCTCTCTCTCTCAACTTCTCATCTGCATTTGCATTGCAATCAGACAAGCCAACGAAAGAAGCAGCATCCGACATTTCTCAACTTTACGGCCTATTCCAGTTTCCTTCCATCCCATACAAGCTTGGAATGCGTGTACCAAAATTGACTTTCAGGTACACCATACATCATCGGATCCACCTTACCTCCCTCTCCTCCTCCACTCACCTCTGCATTCTGAATATCAAATCATATGAAACAACAAACACAATTCTTGTTGCAGCTTTATCCATTGCTTTGTTGCTGCTGCTGCTGCTTTTCCAATTGGATTTTCAGCCATTTCGTCTTCATCTCTGTTTCTTTCCATTCATGCCTCGCAATTTCCGAAACCATTCAATACCCAATTACCAACTCTCACTTTCTCTACTGAAACTAATTAGTATTGATGGCTCCTTTTAGTTGATTCACCCAACCGCCGCATGCATGCGTGCACACACATATGTATATGCATAGAAGAGCAGATCTGTTACAGTTTAACGACTTTGTGGCAGCTCACTATTCTGGTCTTGTAGGTATGTGGCCTGTTTAACAAAATGACACTGAAGGCACAAAAGAGATGAAAATGCTGTGATTGTTGATGCCTTTCTGGAGTGGATTAACTTGGATTCTGACTAGTTCCCAGATAGATCAGCAGATGCTAAAGGTCGTCTTAGCTGTGCTGCTGATGGGCAACTCCTGAAACCTCAAATGTTTGATCACTGTTGTTGAGCTGGTTTTATTTAGAATTTTTCATACGTGGTAGCTCATGCCTTGCCCGCTGTGAGCTCTCACCGCTATTGGGAACTTCAATTCAATTTCGTAAATTCTTATCCTGTTTTCTGCCAAGAAGCTAGGCAGCATTTTGGAGTCGTATAGTCATTTGCATTCAACTTGATTTTTATATTATTTAATGACAATGCTGTTTATAAGTTATTCCTGATCTCCAGCTTGAATGTTGTGTGTAGGCTTCTAAATCTTATTCTCTATCTTCCATTCAAAGAAAGGCCTCACCTGAATCACCTGTGCTTTCAGATGCTCTCCAGCAACTGCATTGACACTCCTAGTGTAACGTGCATGCCACCGCTATTATTCATACATTAATTGACTGAAGCCATGGAGGAAAAATTCCCTGCGAATTCATATGCTGTGAAATAAAACTCTAATTGCTTTCATGGTTTGCGAAATGGGGGATGACTATGTTGAAGAAATGGATGTTGAAGTCCTGCCTATGTGGCCTGAAGAACTTAAAAGTGAAAGTGGAAAACAGTTTAATGTTGAAAGACCTGGCGTAGACCAAGATATGTTAGAGGAAGTAAACCTTGTAGAGGACCCTTCAATTGTTGATTTTAAGCGCCTCGTTGAATTAACCAGTTACAGCGAGAGTGGCTCCTCTCAGCTTGCATTCCTCATAAAAAATTGGGAGTACAAGCAAGCTAATGCTGTTCGTCTGCTTAATGAAGAGTTTGACATCCTTAGCAAGCAAAGGAAGGAGGCTGAGCTCAGGAAATTGGAGCTGGAACAGTGTCGCTTTGAGGAAGACAAACATGCTGGAGACAAGAGATCAGTTTCTATATTAGATGAAGTATTGGACATATGGGGAACTGCACCACGCAGGAAAAGTGATGCCATTATATTTAACAAAAAACTTGAGGTGGATGCTGAGTATGACACAATCAAATACTGGAAGCAGAAGGCAATGCAACTTGAAAAAATGTTAGAGGCTAGCATCCAAAGGGAGCAGGCACTTCAGGAGAAGTTGCAGGAAATCAAAAATTATCTTGAGAAACTGTCTTCGCCAGTAGAAGAACTGTCACAAATTCTCAAAAGAGCAGACAACTTCTTGCATTTTGTTTTGCAAAATGCACCAGTCGTCATTGGCCACCAGGTAATTCTTATTCTTATGAAATATGATAGTAGGCACTGATCAAAGGGAATTAGCCTTAATGGTTTAACTTAGCTTATCCAACCCTTTTGTTGTAATTATAATTGTTTGTATAGCTAGGAATGTGATAAAAGATTTGGTGGAGGCAAGACCTTTGATGAGGGGGTGGGGAGCATGTTGATTTTCAAAGAGGATAATATTATTTGGAGGGGGAGCAGCCATGTAAAATAAGCTATGGTTTTAAATATTTTTAAAGTTTTCAAGAGGAGCTTTTTAAATTTTCAAAAATTCAAGGGAAACATGGCTCTGCCTCTATTGATAGAAACAAAAATAAATCACCTAAAAATAAACTATTTTTTATTGTTAAAACGTTTATTTCATTTTTTGGTGATTTATTTTAACGACTCCTCAAAAATTTTATTTATATAGTAATAAAAATCCCAGCCAAACAAATGATAAACACGATTATTGGCTTGAATTTTCATAAATTAAATCCTTTTTTTTGTTTGTATGGAGACTAAAATGTCCCAATACGGTTTCGAACCTCAGATCTTTACACACGCGCACACTCCGCCACACCGGAGTTAACTACCTAGTCATCTAGGTGTTGGCCAAATTAAACCTAGAGATTCCTTGGAAAATTTCTTTGAAGATACTCCTTGCAAATAGATAGTTGCAGTTCCATCTGGAAAGGATGTCTACACTGTGCAGTTCATCCTTTACATTACACCTTATTAATACTTATCTTCATGCTTAAGGATGTGTTTTGTTAATACATATATTAACTTCTTTTAATTCTCTCATTTCAGGATAAGGATATGCGATATCGGTTCATCTATAATCATTTTCCAAGTTTGCACGAGGAGGTAGTTGGTGACTGGAAAAGATCTGTTGTTTGTAAATCAAATAATATTTTGACATTCTAAACATTTTGTAAAATGTTTTTTTCCTCTCTAAGTTTTGCTCATATAGTAATTACTGTTAAAGTTAAAAATGGTGCTGGTCTCTGAAGCAATCAATTTCTTGAATCATTTGCAATGACTATTATGGATATATACTGATTTAAGTTTGCGAACTTCAGGATATTATAGGTCGAACGGATGTGGAAATATTTTCTGGAGCTGGAGTCAAGGAATCACAAGAATTCAAGAGAGAAGTACTGGAGAGGGGTCAACCTGCAAAACGGGAAATTACATTTGAGACAGAACTTTTTGGGTCGAAAACATTTTTGATACATGTTGAACCAGTATTTAGCAAAACAGGAGAAACGATAGGTGTGAACTACATGGGAATGGATGTTACTGATCAGGTAATATCTTTGCTTCTCAGATGTGGAATTTGCTGCAATCTAATGAGTCCAAATGAATAACAAAGATATCAATTTTGAGTCCCGCATTGTTAATAACGAAAAATCACTTTGCATCTATCTTGTAATTTAAATTGTGAGTCCAGACTGTTAAGACAAAATAATTCTATAGAACTCAGTAGCCAAAAAGACTATTTGTGGAAACAGCACAAATTTTTATTATTACGTGCCTTTTTTTCCATTATTTAGCTTTTTTTGCCTTTATTAAAGATTACCTATCTCCTCTATTAGAAAAAGTCAAAGTGCTGAAAAATGCTCCATATCATCAGTGTCTTCACACAAGCACCTCATTTTTTTTTGTTTCTTCATTCTTGGAGTGTTGTTGTGCTTTACCACTGCATACTTTACTGTTCGCTTTTTTTTTTCCTGTATCATTTCTATAATCTTAGCTATTTCATCATTTGTTCTGTTTATAATTGAATATTTTGTGTTGTTTTTAATTTGTCACAGGTTATTAAAAGAGAAAAAATGATAAAAGTTAGGGAGCAGATAGCCGTTCAAAAGGCCAAGGAAACAGAACTCAATAAAACAATTCATATAACGGGTAATGCATATATTCCTCAATGGTTGAAATTCAATCCTGAATCCAGGTGGATATGAAATACACTGATGATTTGTTCTTTCTATGTTTTCCTCAGAGGAAACAATGCGGGCGAAACAAATGCTAGCAACTATGTCACACGAAATTAGATCTCCCCTTGCAGGGGTTGTCAGTATGGCTGAGATACTTGCAAACACCAAACTGGACAAAGAACAAAGACAGCTGTTAGATGTAATGCTATCTTCTGGTGATCTAGTGTTGCAACTTATTAATGACATTCTGGACCTCTCCAAGGTTGAGTCAGGTACAAAATACAGAAATATCTGCACAAGCTCATCTGCACCAACTTTTATTTAACATTGTTTCTAGAGTTGAAAATTCCATGCACACTGGATGGAGTACAATTATTGCTAGTATTTTTTGGTATATATTTCTGATCTGTTTTTCTCTTATTTTAACTAGGAGTAATGAAGCTGGAAGCTACAAAGTTCCGGCCGAGGGAGGTAGTGAAACATGTATTACAGACTGCTGCAGCATCGTTAAAAAAGGAACTGACATTGGAAGGACATATTGCAGATGATGTTCCTGTGGAGGTGAGAGCCGAACAGTCTTATCTTCTACCAACAGTAGGCAACAAGTGTTACTAATGTTTGCCCACATTTGATTCACAAACACAATTCATAATTACAAAATTTTCTCTAGGACTGTTGCTCCAAGTTCAATGGCAGATGTGCCCAAGCATATAGTGCAGTCGGTGCACAGTCTTCGCTTTGAGTATTATCCATCGAGCAAAAATTAGAAAAATTAGTTAGGATGATTGACAAAGTTGTAAAAAGATATTGCATAAGGTATGTTTCCAGTTTGAACAATAAAGAAAAGTTCAATGACAGATAAATGATAGATATGTCATGTTGGGGGGTAAATTTTTTTTTTTTTTTTTTTTTTTTTTTTTTTTTCTCCTTGCCCATTGAGTTACTATGTAGCTGCTGACATATTGCAAACACTCTCAGTGAAGAAATTTCATGATGGGATATCATTTCTGACTTCAAGGAAATAATTTCCTTTTGATGCACATAGCGGTTGATATTAAATAGTAGTCGTGATTGGATTAGTAAGTTTGAGTGGGCAGTGGCATTCAGTACAGAATGATGTCCAAGAATATGAACTATTGTTGTTGTAACCACAATCAATAATTCTGACAGCAGTAGCAAAATTTACAAACACAGATGCTTTTCATATGGAAACTTCTTTCATGCAATACATAAATTGATTTACTACCTTTGCTTTGGAAAATGATGTAAGATCATTCACTTACTCTATTAAAATTTCAAAATTTTGACCATAAATCAGTCTATTTCAGTTATAAATTAACATGAAATTTGTAGGAATATTCTGATCACTACTAGTTAAAGAACTTCAAATTAAGAATGGGCTTGAATGCGGAGTTGCATAAGTATTCTGAATTCCAGTTTGATGAAGGAAGAACAGTCGCCTGATGGGGCCTTTTTTTATTTTAGAAATTAAACCTAGTTTTATCTATGAATATTTTCACCATTCCTCTCTCTATATAACATAATAATATTCTCTATTAGGATCTTTTAGGTGTCATATATTCTGTGTACTAGTTTTTGCACATCAGATGCATATATGAGTGTGTATGAGAATACATAAGAGCTTTTAATATCAATTAGCGATTTCACGGAGCCCTAAACTTAGGACGGGTTAGACATTGTGTGGTGGGTGGTTAGAGTGTGTCTTGCTATTGTAGCTTACATAGCGGATTGCCATCTCTCCCCTATGGTTTTCTCTTTCAAGTTGAAGAGTTTCCGACAAAAATTTTGGTGTGATGTATGATTTTGACCCTGATTGCTATGAATTCTTCTGCAATAAGTGGTACAGCTTGGTTGAGAGATCTATGATCTTGGTGAGCAGATTTGTGATTAGGCCAATGATTTGAGGTATGATCAAGATGGGCAAATTGAGATCAATGACAACCAACAATTTCATATAAAGCTATTGGGTAGATCTACTAGGGAGAATTTCATTGTGTTTTTTTGGCTGTAGATCATGAAGTAGGTTCAGATCACTGTTGCTGCGCTAGATAATATGAAACAGAAAAGTGATGAAGTAGATAAGATGATATGAAACAGAAAAGTGATGAAGTAGATTGAAGACTGTGCTGCTAATCGATGTTAGTGCTGTGAAACAGATATAGTGATCTGTGATTTAGAACCTTACTTAGCAACCTATAATCAACATGATACTAAAATATTTTCAAAATGCATTTTATTAAATACGTTAATCAATAGATGAATTAAACAACCTTCTACTTACCTTTAAAAGATATATTTGTCTTTAAATTATAATATATTTCATAAAAGATATATACTACTTTAATATACTATTAGAAATGATCTTACAAAACAGCAAAGCAATTATGAAAGACAAGAAAAAGAGAAATAAAGCATACATAGATTTATGTGAAAACTGTTCAATACGAAAGGAAAAATTACAAGCAAAGGAGTAGAAATCCATTATCATAAACGGTTAGAAAAGATGGAGATCTCTCAAAACAGGGAAAGAAACTTGAAGCCCAATACACACAATAAGAAACTCTCAAAAGAATTATATCTCACAAAGGAGAATAGAAGACAGTTTTGTCAAATCGCATACCTTACCCTAGACCATGTTCTTTACTTATAGTCCAAAAAGGTGTTCAATATATAGTATAAATCAATGTGGGATCACAAACCCATGTATCAAAAAATGTGCATATGGGGTGCAAATAACATAATAGATTGAACTAACTTAGTTATATGTATCTTGGATATGGAAACTAAGGTATATACAACAAATTCCACATTGGCTTGGATTCAAGTAATACTTAGACCTTAACCAGAATGGACTCTCCACTTTCTATGTGAACAACTCTCATAGTCTTGAAGCTCTAATTAAGTTCAAGTAATGCTTAAACTTGGTAACTAGAAGAGACATCATTAACATTAGTTGGACTGTCTGCTGTAGCAATCTTCTTGACTTGAATGTAACATTGTTCAAACATCAACATGATTTTGTTTCATGATACATTTGATTTTTACTGAGATGCATAGTACTATAACTGTTATAGTAAACAATAATCTTTTTTTTTTAAAAGCTTAGATTGAGTTCACTTATTAAATCTCTTGACCATAAAGCCTCTTTGACACCCTTAGTTAATGTCGCGAGTTTTGTTTTTGAAGTAGAGAAAATATGTTATAGTTTGACTTTCCAATTGATAGCATAACTTCTATTGGAGATCATGTTAGCCAAGTAACTTTTTTTTTTTATATATATATAGAATCTCCCTCATCATCTAAAGTAACAAAACCTGTTCATGCATCATTAGACCTCCCAAATTCCAAGCACATATCTGAAGTACCTTGTAAATACTTAAGTATAGATTTCACTGCATACCATTCCTTTACCAAGAACAGGACATATATTTGCTAACCACATTAACTATTTTTGAAATATCTAAATGAGTACAAACTGTAGCATATATTATGCTTCAATTGAACTGAAATAAAGAATATGAGATATGTATTCTATCTCTTTATTTGACCATGATGTAATCTCTGCAAAAATCATGAAATAAAAAACAAATAGAATACTTACTGATTTGAAATCAAGCATATCGAAATATTCCAAATCCTTTTAAACGTACTTCTATTGTGTGAGATACAACATTTCTACTTTTCTATTTTTTTTTTTCATCTCTAATCCAATATTTTTCTTAGTTACATTCAAATCTTTCATTTCAAATTTATTACTCAATTGAGTACTTAACCTATGTATGTCAAATATATTTAGTAGTAATAAACATATTATCCAGTTATAACTACAAATAAATGAAATACTCGCTTGAATATTTTTGAAATAAATGCAACTGTCTCTTTGACTTCTAGAAGAACCATTACCATAAAAGGGGAAAATCATTTATATCATGTCTAGGATAGTATTTGAGTCCACAAATTACCATAAAAACATAAGTGTGACAGATTTTCTATCTTTTCAAGTGCTAGCAAATAGAAGAGATTGTGTCACAAGATACATAGTGATGGGCTGTGTCGTCATCTTGGGGGAGATGCCAATCAATGCTTTATGCATGAAGATGATTACCTAGTGTGAACATGATTACCTAACTCATGGATTCTGATATGAATTTGCCTGAAGTAATAAATTCAATTCTGAATGCTATTCCTATTGATCTCTCAAAAGGATCAAATAGGGTTCCTCTTCACAGAGGGAACATTTCCGAATTCCAGGAAGTACAAGAAAAATACAATTTCAACAAAAATTATAGGGAACAAGCGTTCACTTGTTTATGGGGAGGTGCCAAACACTGACTCTCAGCTGCTAACTAACTAACAAACTCATGTGCACATGCAGCACATGCCAACCTATCCCTTGGTCTGAGCTAGCTATGAGGATGAAGTGCCCTCCCTTGAATTGACTAGTCTGTTAATGGTTCATGCTGCTTGACCCTTCCACCCTTGTTATTCCCGTCGGGCTGAGATGAAACCTGGTCCTCCAAGTTGAAATGAGGAACAAGAAGCTGATCTTCCTAGGTATCATTGGAAGATCCCAGACCACTCCATCGAATTCTAAGCTCAACGATAGTATCAGAGCCACGCATCACTTGCCAAGACGCGAGCACTGGAACTAATTGGAGAGTAATTTCCCCATTGTCATCAGTTAATGGAAAAGAAGTAACTGTCGATGCAGAACCGATACATTGTCTTTGCAAGGACACATGATGTATGGGATGAATGCGGCAATCTGTCGGAAGGTCTAGCTTACAAGCGACCTGACTCTAGTACCTTAAAGGGCCCATAGAAATGGGGGGATAACTTGTGAGAAAGATGTGGTCGAGCAGACAGATGACGGAATGGATGAAGTTTAAGATAAACAATGTCTCCTATCATGTCATTTGGAACAAATTATCTCGCAGAATCCGAATAGTCTGATTGCGTAAAGAGAGCTATGCATCTATATTGGCTAAATTTGTTGACCCTGCCTCATATGAAGGAATTGTAGGTGCATCAAAGCCATATAAAGCTTTGAAATGAGACATATCAATGGCAGAATGATGAGAGGAATTGTACCAGTATTCAGCCCAATGAAGCAACTGCAACCAACTACGGGGTGTTGTAGAGTAAAGCAAAGCTGATAAGTTTCTAGAGTCTAGTTTGTGACTTTCGTTTGTCCGTCAGATTGTGGGTGATGTGCGGTTGAATGCTTAAGAGTGACACCCTGCTCCAAGAAGAACTGCTCCCAAAAGTGGCTGAGAAATACCAGATCTCTATCAGATATAATGGATTTAGGTTAGCCATGTAATTTGACCACGTCACTGATGAAAACCTGTGCCATAGATAGAGGCTGTGTAGGGGTGGCCAAGAGATGAAAAGTGAGCATACTTCGAAAGGCAATCAACAACAACTAAAATTGCTGATTTCTCTTTAACACTAGGTAGCCCTTCGATGAAGTCCAAAGTGACTTCCTCCCACATACAATGGGATAGTGGAATAGGCTGGAGGAGACCGGCAGGACGGATGGTGGAGTATTTGACACAATTACACATGTCACAAGAAGCAACCAACTTTTGGATCTGATCACGCATTCCCAACCAATAAAAAATGCGCTTCAAAGTTCTTTATACCCCTGCATGACTGCCCAAAACAGAGCATGAAAGTGATTAAAAATCTGCACGATCACATTACCATCTGATGGAATGACGAACCTCCCTTTGTGATAAAGAAGGCCATTTTGAATGTTGTAATGGGGTCTTGTTGTTGGATTATTCTCTACTTCTTGCCGAATAGCTCTTATTGCAGTATCCTCTATATTTGGCAATAGCGCTGACTGCCAAAGAGGATAGGCAATGGAGGACAACATGAGCTCGGCCAATGACATCTGACGCGACAATGCATCTGTAGCCCCATTATTTGACATGCGTTTGTACTCAAACAGTATTGCTGGTCTGGAGTAAGGATATGCTGTTTTAAAAGGTGCTTGATGCTGTTATGATTTGTTCGCACTGTAAAACAACTACCCAGCAAATATGATTGTCATTTGCTAACAGCATGCAAAATTGCTTTCAACTCTTGTTCATAAACAGACTTCCTGTGAATCTGAACAGAGAGTGCTTTACTAAAGAACGCCACCACAAGATCCTGTTGGCTCAATACAGCCCTGACGCCCAAGCCCGAGGAGTCACAGTTAGTAGTGAACGACTTTGAAAAGTCTGGTGCTTGCAGAATTGGGGGCTTGCAAAGAGCCTGTTTCGGTTCAGTAAAAGTGGCCTCAATGGTCCTGGTCCAAGCAAATGTGTCTCGCTTGAGCAGAGTTGTTAATGATACTGCGATAATTCCGTAATTCCTGATGAATCTGTGATATAATCTAACCCAAGAAAATTTCTCAGCTGCTTCACTGATTTAGGACGTGGCCACTCCTAAATACGCTTCAATTTCTCAGGATCAGCTTCTACACCTTTGGCCGAAATATCAAATTTGCGAATGCCCAAAGGGCATTACTAAGTATTCATACTACCCTTGATGCATCCGTAAGGTCGTTTTGTGTGCATCTTCGAGTTGCATCCGAATCTAGTGATACCTGGATTGCAAGTCCAACTTGGAAAAAGCACATTCCCCTGCATTCTCATCCAATAGTTCCTCAATAATAGGTAGTGGAAACTTGTCTTTCATTGTGATTTCATTCAAGGCCCTGTAGTCAATACATCCACCACAAATTATCCTTCTTCTTTACCAACAAAATCGGTTGAGAAAAAGGGCTAACACTTGGCTGAATCCACCCTTTCTGAAGTAATTCATGAACCTGCTTCTCAATTTCTTGCTTCAGATAGTACGGAATTTGTAAGGCCAGATTGATGCAGGTGGCGCCTTAGGAATTAATTCAATATGGTGGTTGATGTTGCGCATAGGGTACAATCCTTCAGGCTCTGTAAACACTTGTGCAAATTGGTCTAAAATCTGCTCCAAGGCTGCCTTTCGGTCACCCTGATCCTCTTCTCCCAACTTAAGGGCATCCTCCATCCTATGAAGCATAAACATCTGACGAACATCACCCTTTAATTTCTTTAACTAGTAGCAAGAGGCCAGTTGCAACCCTTGCAAATGATATGTCCTTCCTTGCCACTTGAAACTTAAAGTCATCTTCTTCCATTCAGACGTGATCACGCCCAAATTTCTTAACCAAGCAACACCCAAAACAACATCAGCAGCCCCCAAAGTCCCTCCAATCCAAGCGACACACCTTTGCATATCCTTTGTTCCATCAATGCAAACCCATTACCCTTCATGATTGCAAACAACCTTATGGGCTGATTGACTAAGCCCTACCTAGCCACCAACTTCTATTGCACAAAGTTATGAGTGTTGCCACTTTCTATCATAACCACCACTTCCATGCCATTGATAGTACCCTTCACCTTCAGATTATAGTATGTATCAACCCCTTCCAACGCCTCAAAGATATACAACACAACTCCAACCCTTTTATTCCTCCCAATCCATCATCTAACATCTCTGTCCGATAAACATCCAAAGCACTATCCACCCATTCTTGCTGCAAGACGCATGCCTATTTCTTAGGACAGGTAAGGCCCTTAGTGAACTTTTCATCATACATGTAATATAAACCCTTCTTCCTTTGTTCTTGCAGGTATTCCGAAGTCATCTTTTCCCTGGGTGCACTGGGCTGAATCCCTTCTGTCTTAGCTCCTATCTTAGCTCCATACACCTGTTTCTTCCTCGTTCCACTTGCATGTTCCATCCGAGATAGCTTGCCCATTTCAAGCCTTGGACCATCCTTGCCTCGGCTCGCTAACCCTTGTGCATCCTATTTCTGGGCTTAGACCTTGATAACTTGCTATCAAAATGCTTGGCCCACCCAATCACATGTATGGTTGGCTTAACCATGTGCACTTCAGAACCCAGATCCTCCCGAAGGCCCCCTATGAATGCTCCCATCAGTGCTTCCAAATGATAGGACACAATCCTAACCCTTTCATTGTTTAGAGTTTCTTTCGATTCAAAATAGATCTATGCTTGCAACAACCATGAATTAGGATCTCCTGATGAAAACATGAAAAAATTCAGACATCCTTGTAGGAATTGGTTGTCGTGACCAATAGATGACTCTTTGTAACTCCTTCTATCACGATCTGTTTGTTGAACTCCTTATGATCGGAATTCTGGCCTTTATCTCTACCTTTCCGTAGTCTATATTCTACCCTATCACCCCTCTTACTACTTCAATGGTATAGATGTTTTCTCCGAGTAAACCCCTCACCATTTGAGGATGAATCCGCCTTTAGAGAGGACTCTTCATTACCCAACAATGAACTAAGCAAGTATTGTTTATTTCTATGATTACCAAGGAGCAAACTCATACCTGTTTGAAATCTTTAATCAGCTGTTCGACATTTGATGTCTCCTTCTCCAATCACAATACCAACGAATCGGATCATCTCCGGACCCCATCACTTGACGTACCGGATCATGCTTCCTCTTGCGGTATGTTGATCATTCGCTACTAATCGCCCGTCCGCCATGAGTGCAGCGTGAACTATCTTGCAAACTCAATGCACACGTCACGCTAGTTCAAGGATCTTTGTGCTCTGATAGCTTTGGTATGAATTTGTCTGAACTAACAAATTCAATTCGAGTGCTATTCCTATAAATATCTCAATAGGATCAAATGGGGTTTCTCTTCACAGAGGAAACATTTCCGAATTCTAAGAAGTACAAGAAAATATACAATTCAAACAAAAACTATAGGGAACAAGCATTCACTTATTTATCGGGAGGTACCAAGCACCGACTCTCAACAGCTAACCAACTAACAAACTCATGTGCACGTGCAGCATGTGCCACTTTGTCACAGATTTACATGCTCCCTTGGTCTGAGCTAGCTACGAGGACAAAGTGCCCTCCCTTGAATTGACTACTCTATTATCAGTTCATGCTGTTCGACCCTTCCACTTGTATTAGATGGTAAAGATATGGATTTATCTATGAATTGGCTTGACGTGTATAACGGTCACTCTAAGGTGGAAACTATTAAGATTTTTTTTATTTTTTATTTACGAATAATTTTTTTGTATGCCCGTTGCATGTGTGAGAGTGCATGAAAATGCTTAAGAGGGTGCATTTTGGGTTTGTGTAAGTGAGAAGTTCATGAGAGTGCCTATATAACGAGGTATCAATCATGGATTTAGTGAAGCTATAAAGTTGGGATAGAGGAGATGTTGGGGATGTGATTATATACAATAGTGTGTAAGTTAGTGAACTTACGGTGCAATAATGTTAGCCCCACATATACTTTATTTCAGAAAATTTTCGTACACGTCTATGAGCTCCACTCAGATGGATATATATAAATAATTTCAAATTTTTTTTATCTTATCGAAATATGTTTTTCCAATTTTTTAAGTGAATTTTTTTTTAAAATTCATGTATTGCCACATGAGTTTTTTCAAAAAAAAAAATTCGTTTTTAAAAATTCAAAAGATGGATCTACATGAGTCAGAAAGAAGGTGAATTCCTTATATATCCACGAATTTTCCCTAATTCCACTTATACTTATGAATTTTCCAAAATTCCTCTCATACCCACGAATTTTCATTATAATTCTACTTATACTCATGCTATTAGGGATTCATTAAAGGAGCCATTAACTCTTTGAAAAGTTAAAAATATGTCTATCTTTAATTATGATTTTATAGTTAAAAATTCATGTTATAATGAATTTGTTGTAATTTTACAACTATAACTTATATATTTTTTGAATAAGAATTTTAAATTTAAGCACAACAACCTTAAATTATATTAGAATTTGGGCATATTCGTCATTTTACAAAGAGGCTAACGGTTGATTTAATGGATCGCTAACAGTGTAGGTATAAGTGGAATTAGAATGAAAATTCATGGGTATAAAAGAAATTTTTAAAAATTCATGGGCACAAGTGGAATGATGAGTAAAATTCATGGGTATGTATTGAATTTGCCCAAAAAAAATTAAACGAATTTATATAGATCTATCTAAGAACCTTGTCAATAAAAAAAATTTTAAAATATTTATATAGATCTATCTAAGAACCTTGCCAATAAGAGTTTCTATCTTACTGTCGGTCCCAATCCCGAAAAAAAACAAGGGTTGGCATGTCAGGCTGGCAGCCGATGCTAAAAAAATCACCGCCACATCTCTTATGGCTTCCGAAAATATGTTAAAAGTCATTAATGCTAGGGCATCCCTTGTAAGTGACGCGCTGCAACGGAGCCCGACTGCAATGAAAAATGAGCAAGGGTTCCTAGGGCATTTCCCTAGAAACGATGTGTTATATCAGAGCCCGGATATAGTGAGAAATGAGCAAAGGTTGCTAGGGCTTCTCCCAGGAAGTGACAGACCACAACAATGTCCGGTTGTGGCGAGAAGTCGGCAAAGATTCTCATGCCTTTGTGGATGTGGTTTAGGAAAAACACAAGGTCTATTTTGCCTCATGGAATGTTGGGACTTTTTCAGGGAAAAGTATGAAAGTAGTAAATGTTATGAGAAGGAGAGAATTAATGTAGCGTGCCTCTAAGAGACTAGATGAAAAGGAAAGAAGATTAAAAAGATTAATAGATTCAAATTATGATATATAGGAAATGATGGTAATAGAAATAGTGTAGGGATAATAGTGGAAAATAAATTCATAAATAAAGTTATAAATGTCTATAGAGTAAATGATAGAATTATTCAAATAAAACTTATATTAGGTGCAGAAGTCATAAATGTGATTAGTGTTTATACACCACAAGTAGGATTAAATGATAGAATCAAAAAATTAATTTTGGGATGACTGAGGTACTATAATGCAAAGGATACCTAATCAATAAAAGGTTGTAATAGGCGGAGATTTAAATGGACATGTAGGATATGAGAGAAGCTATGGAGGTTTTGGCTTTGGAATAAGGAATGAAATGGGGAATGTCATTTTAGATTTTGCTATAGCATATGATTCGATTATAGCAAATACCTTATTTCAAAAACGAGATGAACACTTGATAACTTTCAAGAGTGGAACAAATTCTAGCCAAATAGATTTCTTCCTTATAAGAAAATCGGATAGATCCCTTTATATTAATTGTAAAGTTATCGCAGGTGAGAGCTTAGCTATGCAATATAGATTATTAATGATGGATATATATACACAAAAAGAGTCAACAAAAACTAAAGACAATATAATTCCAAAAATTAAATGGTGAAATTCAAAGGGAAATAACATGGAACTTTTTAATAAAAAAATGATAGAAAAAGGAAAATGAGACATATAAGAAGATAAAGTAGAATCAATGTGGGATAAAATGACAACTAACATAAAAGAAGGACAAAGTATTGTAAGGACATATAAAAATCATAGATCCTCTCATAGGGAAATTTGGTGGTGGAATGAGGATGTTCAAAAACCTATAAATGATAAATAGGAAAATTTTAAAACATGACAAAGAAATAAAAATGATACAAACTTACAACAATACAAACTATCGAAAAAAGCTACTAAAAAAATTATTAGTGATGCTAAACACAAATCTTATGATAACTTATATGACAGATTAGAGACTAAACAAGGTGAAAACAGTACTTTTAAGTTGGCTAAATTAAGAGAAAATAAAAATAAAGATTTAACACATTTTAGATGTATTAAAAGTGAAGACCAAAGAGTTCTAGTCAAAGATGATGAAATTAGAAAATAATGAAAATTTTTTTTTTATATTTTACTAAATGATATCCTACATGAACATTTAACATTAGATGTTAGTTTAAATAGCGAAGAAAATAAAAACATCAGTTATTTACAATAAATTTGAATATCTGAAATAAACGAAACTCTAAAGAAAATGAAAATAGAAAAAGACTTGGGCCCAAATAATATAGCAATTAAGGCATGAAAGTGCGTGAGAGATGTAGGTGCAACATGGTTGACAAATTTATTAAATAAGATTATAAAAACAAAGATAATGCTTAATGAATGGATGAAAAACATTATAGTCCCAATTTATAAAAATAAGAGAGATATTCAAAATTGTGCAAATTATCATGGAATAAAACTAATGAATCATACTATAAAATTGCGGGATAGAGTAATCAAACATAGATTGAGACGGAAAACTAATGTATCTGAAAATCGATTTAGCTTTATGCCAGGAAGATCAATCACTGAAGTTATTTTCTCACTTAGACAATTATTTAAAAAGTATAGGGCGAAGAAAAAGAACTTATATATGATTTTTATTGATTTAGAAAAAGTATATGATTGAGTACCAAGAAAATTAATATGACAAGTGATAAAAAAAAAGAATTAATAATAGATATATTGATATTGTTAAAGATATGTACAAGAGGGCTACTATAAATATGAGGACCATAAGGGGAGATATTAATACTTTTCCAGTTAAAATAAGTTTACATTGAGGCTCAGCCTTGAGTCATTACCTCTTTGCCTTAATAATAGATGAAATTATTAGACACCTCCAAGAAAAAGTACCTTCGTGTATATTATTTGCAGATGATATTGTTCTAATAGATGAAACTAGAGAATGACTAAATTTAAAATTGAATAGGTGGAAAGATGCTTTAGAATCTAATGGTCTTAGAATCAGACACATAAAAACTTAATATATGAAATGCAATTTTATTAATAGTGAGAACCTGAATAAGGAACCAATTAAGATTTTAGATCAAGTAGTAACAATAATTAATCACTTCTGGTACCTAGGATCAATAGTTCAAGAGAACATGGAAATTGAGAAAGATATAATACATAGAATTTAAGTAGGATAGAAGAAATGACGAAGTGCGTCAGAAATTTGATGTGGCCGTCAAGTTCCAATAAAATTAAAAGAAAAATTGTATAAGACTACGATTAGACCTGCTGTGCTTTATGGAGGGCAGAATATTGGGCAGTTAAAGAACAACATTTACAAAAAATAAACATAGCGGAAATGAGAATGTTGAGGTGGATGATTGGTAAAACAAGAAAAGATAAAATTAGGAATAAAATAATTCGAGAAAATCTAAAAGTGAGATCAATTTGTAATAAAATGAGAGAGAATAGATTAAAATGGTTTGTTCATGTTAAAAAAAGACCTGAAATGGCACCGGTTAAGAGGACAGAGTCTATCCAAGTAGAAGGTGGTAAGAGAATGAGAGGAAGACCCTAAAATGTATGGATGAAAATAATTAAACAAGATTTAAAAATATTATAAATTACTGAAAATTTAGTTTTAAATAGCCAAGAATGGCATAACAGAATCCATGCATCCGAACCCACCTAAGTCGGAAATGGCTTATGATGATGATGATGATGATGATGATATAGATCTATCTAAATATGGCCTATAGATGTGTAAAAAAAATTTCAAAAATAAAGAAAATGTGGAGTCTGAATCATTGCAATGCAAGTTTACTAACTTACGCACTATTGTATATAATCATATTCCGAGAAGTTGTGTAGTTCCTATGGTTTCTTGAGTGGGAGGAGTTATCAAGTTGTCTCCTTAGATGTTTGTGAAATGTTCAACATAATAAGAGTCACTCATTTAGATTCGTAACACTATTATCTTTTTTTAATAGTGATCTGTTATCTCTCCCTTACAATTTCTCGTTTCTAGATTGTAGGGATTTCCGCACACAATTTCTTGTGCCTTTGCACATGATCTAGTATTTACAATTTTGACCCTAATTGATATCAATGATTTTACATAGTAGGGTGCACTGTCAGTAGAGGTTCTCTCACCTTGCTGGCCTAAATTATCCTATTTTACATAGTTGTACATTCAAAACAATCATCGTATAGAGATCATTCCTCCATCTGAGAAGTGATCCTATTAGCTTGGGTTAAGCAAATGTTCATTTAGCCCATCTTAAAAAACTCATTTAAAATATTTTTTTGTTTTTTCTTTATACACTTTGTTTATCTAAGTGTATTTAACATATTAACCAACTTTTATTATTTTTAATATGTGTGTATATTTTTTTAAGATTTTTAAACATCTATTTGTATATAGTACTTCTATGTTTAAAAATCTCAAAAAATATATACACATATCCAAAGATGGTAAAACTTATTTTATACATTGAATACGCTCAAATAAACAAGTATATAAATGGGTTTTTTTAAGGTGGGTTAAGTGAGACATTTGCTTTGCCCGGGCTAATAGGATCATTCCTGCATCTTATATGGAATTCCTGCTGAAGGAATAGTTGGTATGTGACTCATATTAATGTGACTTCTCAAGACTGCCCAATGTGTTAAATCGAATTTTTTCCCGTGTAAAAGTGGAAACTGATGTTTAATAGGCAATCGTAAAACATGTACAAGGCTTCATTTAAATGGAAAAGATTTGAGTAATTCTGATGGATGATTATAATAGATTTATCTCCTTAAGTATGCATACAATTGACAGAATGTTATTAAAATATAGAAGGAAAATTAGAAGTTTCCCCACATCTAGACTTATAATTGTAATGTGGGTGTTAATGCTACGATTCTTTGAAAGATTGTGCCCTTCTTACTTTGGTTAATCAAATAATTAATTATATTTCGTGATTCGACTTCTTAAACTGACTAGTGAAGCACAAATTTTGTTTATTGGACGTTATATAATATAAATCTATTTGTTTAGACATTGATGACTTGGAACTGAGTGTATTCAGTTTATAATTATTGGGAAATACTGCAATGGTACCAAATGCCTGCAAAGATTTCAGTGTGTTAGCCCATTTTGGTTCACCTTGATGATGAATCAAAATTCAACCCACCCAATCCATTTCGAATAACTTAATTATAAAGCCATGTTTCATTCAAATCAAAGATACACATGTTCCCATCTAAAAAATGTATAAAATCAATTTAATAAAAAGATTTGATTTATATATCAATTTCAAAGTCATATATCCAACATCTAACCATCCAAAAGCATTATGATTACATTCTAATGCATCTATTAGTCGATGTAAGCATTTTTCATTATTTACATATGATTATACACATTTTTTAGCAGTTATAGTCTACCCAAGAGTTTGATTAAAATGATCTTTAGTACCATGTTAAAACAAATGATATTAAATAATATGAATGAATAGGATTTTGGTTTAATTATCATGGTGGGCCCAAATGGGGGTGGCAAAGTGAAATTTTCCGAGATAGCAAGTACCATTGAAGTATTTCCCATACTTATGAGTCCATTTGTGCAGTGACTTTTTAAAAAATTCTCACATCTTTTCCACAGTTCTTGAGTTCATTAGTTAATAAATATACATGCACCTTTGTGGAGAGTGATTAATGTTTCTATCAATGTGAAAACCATTGATCTGGAAGTTCTTGGCTCACCAATTTTTCCATCACATGCAGTTTCCCAGTATTATAGTACACTTCATTTCATACAAAATCTACTGTTTTTAGTTTCAAGATAAAGGGGTTGTTATTATGTGGACCTTTTCTTTCAGGTTGTTGGAGATGTCCTAAGAATTCGACAAATTCTTACCAACTTGATCAGGTGAGATCCTCATTCAGATCTATATCTAGGAATTTCTGTTTATATTTTAATATGAAGACAAAGGTCAACATTTCAGAATTGATGATTATTGTGTATAACTTTCATTTATGACGTTATTCCAATTGAAATGAAAGTTCGCAAATTTGCAGTAAAATTTATATTTTTTAAGTTCGCAAATTTGTCTTGTTTTTTTTTATTTGTTGTTTCTTTTCTTGCCTCTTTATTATGCCCTTCTTCCATGCCTTTTGGGAAGATAGATCAATGAAGTAGATAAGAGAATTACATATTAGTAGTTGTTATCTTTTTCCAACATTCTTTGCTTCATATTTAGTGGATTTATTTACATTAAATTATAGGGGCGGACTAGACCAGAGCATTTCCAGAATTTGACTTTGGGGGATGGGTTTTGTTAAATCAGAATGTTCTATTATCAGAAATTGCATGGAAAATATGAATAATTTAATCACGAATAACTAATTCCCAGTGTTTATACATTGTTCAGCTTTAATCATGCAGGTATCAAGTTCACATAGAAGATGTCTGTTGCAATAATTATTGAGAAACAAACTTCTGCCAATTATAGGACTAGGAGAGATCTAATAAAAATATTTATCTCGAAGCATACAGCTTTGCAGATGTCATTTATGGAACCAAGGCCAATAAATTTAGGTTTGGAAGAGGGCGAGAAATCATTGGCCTCAAAAAGATGAAGCCCATTCAGTTCAAGATTTCCAAAGATTCATGTTCACAACGTTTATTATTTACCTCAAGACATACCATTCATGAGATGAAGGGGAAATGTTGAAGAGGATGGAAGAAACCAAACATAAGTTATGAAAGATATACAGAATATGAAGGTAGCAAGAAAAGGACATTAAGAAGCAGAATTTTGTTATTTTAGATGAGAAAAAACTTGGACCAGTGAAAAGATGTTGAAGATATAAAAGATGACATCTTCAGTTATACAAAATATTAGAGATATGTTGTTATTTTAGGTGATGAAAAAATTGGACCAGTGAAAAGACGTTGAAGATATAAAAGGTGACATCTTCAGTTATACAAAATATTAGAGATATGCATCCATAATTCACAGTCTTGAGTCAAAGAAGAATGTTTAGTTGCATGAATATTAGCAATGATATGGATTTCAGTGTTGGCATGGAAGGTAATGTTGTGTGTAAAATAATGTTCGCATGGAGGATTCCTTGTATGCAAGCCAAGATTAATTGATCATGGACGTATGTTGATAGAGTTAATACATCAAAGAATTATGAGTTGAGAAAAAATTTAATTTCCAAATTCAGTTATTAACAAAGATATCAATTTGAATGGCAATTTGTTGTGTATAAACCAAGATTAATTGATGACCAAAGTATGTTAATGGAGTTGATACATTAAAGTGCTGAGGTCATGCAACTTGAGAAATTTGCCCAGAAAAATTCCCTTCTTTGTGAGAAAAATAATGATAATGCAGGAAATTAAAGAAATCATAATAATCAGAGAAACCACTAAGACGCACGATATTTACGTGGAAAACCCCTCAAAGTGAAGGGAAAAGCAACAGTCCAAAATCAAAACAAATTTCCACTATAGGAACGAGATTTTGGAATTTATTCCCATACAAATAAACATGAGAGAAAAAAGAAAGATCTCATCAAAGGATGGACTGCTCAAACTTCTCAAGGAACTTCTCCTTGAAAAGTGTCTGCAGTCTTCTCTAGTCTTCACGTGCAGAACACTAAGAGGAACAATTGCTAAGAGGAACTTTTGAACTCTCTTTTTTGCTTGATGCCTTTGAGGTGTGCCGTACCCTTAGAGGTTTCATACTTCACGTGTAATATCAGATTACACAGCCTTGCAAGTTGTATAACCCTGTTATGTTTTGTGCAAGTATGCGCACAGCATCCACATGGGTGCTGGATTTGCATGGCTTGGCCTGGCCTGCATAAGTGCTTTGCCTCTCAAGTCATTGCGTGCTTCACAAAGAATTCTTAGTTAACCGTGTTGATGGTCAAGATGAAACCTTCAGGTTCAATATTTTTGATGACCTAATTTCACAGAAACTAGTGTTTAACTGTTTACTTCAACACAGATATCAAAGATAAATAAAACAATGGACATGACTATGCAGCTTTTGTCCCAAAGATTACAGGATGTTGTAGCTGATAAGGTTCAAAATCATTAATTCTTAATGGATTTATCAAGTCAATATAATCTAAGGGTGTTTTGGGCATCAATCTGCAAGATCTCTACCATACATGATTCATTTAAATATAGGTTTGCATGTATAGAATCTAGATAAATTAGGAACCTAGTATTTAAATGAGTTATGATCCTGTGGGCTACAAAACTTACATTTTTAATTTTTTTTCTTTTTTTTTTATAAAATTGTTAATCTAAGCATAATTATTTATATAACAAGTTTTACCCATATTGGAGATTTGTTTTTTTTTTAAAAGCATTAGGATACTTTAAGTCATTTTCAATGGTTATGGTGAAACATGTTATGTAAGTTATATACTTAGATTAACAATTTTGTATTAAAAAAAAAATTATAGTTTTTTTTTTTGCCCTGGCTAAGAAGTGATTTTCGTAGCCTGGGCTAATAGGATCATAACTCTATTTAAATTAGACTACACGAAATCTATAGATCTGCTTTGTTATTCTTATAGATGAGAATCGAAATGCAATGAATTGTTGGCATGTAATCTGATGCAGTTATGTGAAGTTGGATTGAACTCTCCTTTGTAAGCAAGTGTCTACAAGGTTTCAATTCCTGATTCATTTGGCTTTTAGCAAGTGAAAAAGTTGTAGAGATTTATGATTTGAGGTTGAAATTTAGTGGAACCTGCATAGATTTTTTAAGTACAGTTCAGTTGATTAACTAAAAAAGCGAAAATGAACATTGAAGAATTTTTGAAATAATCAAACCTAACAAATTTAGAATAGTTAATTATCCTTCAAATATATTTATTTCAGCTAAAGAGGTCATCATGTGTAATTTCAATGTTCTTCGAATGGTTTGAGCTAGATAGAATGCATTTTTGCTTTTGCACTATTTCAGCCAACGAAAAAGACTGCATTGTGATTGGATGTATCATTCATGCTCTGACACTGCCCAACTTTCTACCATAGCACATTGATGCTCTGTTTTCAAGGAAAATCGGCTTAATTTGAATACTGCGCGAAGATTGGATTGTTTGATAGCTTGCTGCTTAAATTTATCTGCTTGTTTGGATGGTCTATAACTTTGTAAATCATGTTTATTTTGTAGCAATGCAATCAAGTTTACACATGAAGGTAAGGTTGGAATAAAACTTTGTGTGGTACCAGAGCAAGGTCCTAGACAAGGAGAGGGAAGCCAACAAACAATTCCAGAAAAACAGCTAACAGGAGAAGTGTATCGAACGGCATCTAAGCAAAGCCACCCAGAAACAATGCAACACAAGGAAGATCTAAAAAGTTATCAGACTCCTCAGGATGAAGTAGGAAAATCATTAGATATGGTAGCTTCAACAGATGAAGACAATGAAAAGCATAATCATCCACAAGAAACAGTAGTGTGGCTACGGTGCGATGTGTATGACACAGGAATTGGAATTCCAGGTATCCTTTATTCCTGAGGAAGTTCTGTTTTGTCCACAATAGTTGAAGGTTATAGCAAGATGTCATAGAGGACGCACTTTGTTTGGTAGTTCAGTTGCTCTTGTTTCTTGTTTTATATTGAGGAAGTTTCTTGTGATTCATCGTGTAACAGAAAAGGCTTTGCCAACATTATTTAAAAAGTACATGCAAGTCAGTGCAGATCATGCCCGAAAGTATGGAGGAACAGGACTTGGCCTGGCAATATGCAAACAATTGGTGAGATACACATTTTACTTCTCCTTTTTAAAAATAATGGATAAGTCTCAAGACAACAGAAATCAATGCAAATCAATGCACAGAAATCAAGATGAAACTTGCAGCCAACTCATATAAATGCAAGATACCTTGTTTGAGGAAAATTAGTACTAGCTCATGTTTCTATCTAGGGGCATTTTATCCTCTGTGATCCACTAGAAAGTGATAATCAAGCTACCAAGGTTCTTTTCCTCAGGCGGATTTGCTTTGAGATCTAAGATTTGACTTGAACGTGAATAACCAGTTCTGTTATTTATTTTCACAAGTATCATAATTACATCTCAGAAGTGTATCTTTAACTTTTTTTCTTTCTTTCTTTTGGTTTATGGCATTTGGGAGCCATGGCAATCCATGGCCAAGCTGCTTCATCATGGATTGTATCACAATAAAACAGAATGTAAATCTAGACCATTGATGCTTACAAATGTGGTGGACATGATTTAAAGGTTGACCAGTCAAATAACTTTATGCGAACACTAGAAAATCTCTTGTTTGAGCATATTCATAATATATTAAACTTGACAAAATAAATTAATAAGGAAAAAGATTAAAAAACCCAATTCAAACTTCAGTCCACGAAATTTACTGAACTGTATTAAACTCGAATCCATTAGACTCTAATGAAGTCTATTAAATTCCATCAACCAATATCAAATATTTCGACGATTCACGGAAAATTGAAATATGTTTATAATGACATAATTCACTGAATGTCAGGGTGCTCTATCCACTGTGTCAGTTCTTGTTTTAAAAAAAATCTCAAAAAAATTCTTTACAATTCACTTAGAACTAGACTGTAAAATTAAGAAAAAGAAGATAATAACAAAGATCTTCTTTGATTAAATCATACTAAAAATCGAAGCGTCAATACCTTTAAGTCCAGTAAGGTTTTTATATAAAGTCATTTTCAATCTATTGACTCAATACTGTCAAAGCCCGCAACAACTGATGCTCTTACGTCAGTCAACTGAACTTTAGGTACATCTCAAAAGGATCAGTGTCCTCTGTAGAAGTTAAAAGTCGATAAATAGTAATATTAGAAGTTTTATGTCACTTCTTCAGAAGAAGAGAAAAATATTCCTCAATCTCTGGATTGTAACTCATTGTCATTCATTCCTTCAGTAAATGTTCTGAAATGAATTGACATGTCATCTTTATGCGGAGAAACTTCTTACTCAGACTACGCCTAAAAGGATTCTCTAGTCCTACTGCAGGTCTTTTTTTCATTATTTGCTTCCTTTTTCTTATTTAGTGTAACTAACAGAAAATTAGGTGTTGTTCTGCAACAGGCAGAGTTGATGGGTGGCCACATGACAGTGAGTAGCAAAGAGAAATGTGGATCTACATTTACATTTGTATTGCCTTGCAAAGTTTCCCCAAAGGAGCAGTCTGATGATTCAAATGATTTCTCAGATATGGCAGAACATGAGGCAGTATCTGATACAAACAATGATGAAGCTAATGATGGACATTTCTATTTTGAACCAAGAAAATTGGGTTCTATGATAAGGTCGAAGACTCTACCATCGGCCAGTAACTGTTACAATCCACTTCAGAAGTTAAATGGTTTATCACAAGAATCTTCGTTTCCTTCTAATAGCCATGAGTCGAGAGACTCAATGACTTCATCTGAGCAGGCTCAACCAATTGTTGGCTCTCAACAGACCTCGTCTGAATCTGGAGATTTGGTAAAGCATGACAAAGACACTGGCATTGAAAATCAATCTGGACGAGTGAAGCATCGACATACCAATTCGAATGGCCTTATTATGAACAGATATCACAGACCTAGCCCAGATTCCACTACCATCAAAAGCACTAGAGATTCCAAGCATTCTACACAGACACCAGGGGAGGTGACTGGCAAGGATGAGAAAAGTGATGATGGTAAAAATAATGAGACCAGAGTGCTTGAGAAATGTGATGGAAGCCACCAGAGCACATCTAGCAGCAGTATTCAAATATCAGAATCAATACCACAGCCAAAAATACTTCTTGTGGAAGATAACAAAATCAATGTGATGGTGACACAATCCATGATGAAGCAGCTTGGCCATACCATTGAAGTTGTGAACAATGGATTAGAAGCAATCCAGGCAGTTCAAACCTCTAAATACGATCTTATTCTAATGGTAATTTCATCAAGCCACATTTTTTCTATTAATGGTTTGAATTATTGGAACCGTATCAATGTTTCCAGTCAATGCAAATGGAAACATAGGCAAAGTGTAATGTTGTTGCACATTCATTGAATAATAGAACTGTTCACAAGATCGTTTTTCTGTGTTCCTTGACGGCACGCGCTGTTAATATAGTGAACTCAATTGTTGGTTTGTACCCACAGGTTCTCAAATGTTTCATGCCAACCAACAATGACAAAAGAAATAAAACTGTTCAGTCTGCTAGAAAAAAGAGTTGAAAGTTGTATTGGTTGTGACTTTCTAGGGTGGTTGATTTCCCTCTATATGGTTTACTTTCTAATCCTTTTTAGTTTCTCAATCCAAATATTTACTTTTCTTAAATCAATAATGTTCCAAGTAGACTAATGACTCGTTGGGAAAACTTGAATTGATGGGATAAATTTAATGACCGATTTCTTGTAATTATCTTAGAGCACACATGGACAGGGCAATTCTTATCTGTGTGAGAGAGAACAAAGAGTTAGCTGATGGGATATGTCCATGATGTTTATTGTAGATTTGAAGGAATAAGTGAGCTAGCAGTTGCATAGAAGGAAAGAAATTTTTTTAACAAATATGTGAGGATAAATAAAATTTTCCCTGATGTAATCTTTTGATCTGACAAGTTGATGGTATGTTAAATGTGTGTCCTCTTTATTTATTAAGATGGTAAATTAAAAAAAAAATTGTAGTTCTATTATCTTGCTGAAGATTAATAGTTCTAATGCTTTTGTTCTTTCGTCATGTGATATCACGTGTTCCAATGTTGATATTACACTTTTTTAAATACATTTCCATCAAATTCTTGGGAGAAATGGAATCCCAAATTCTGATAAGTCTAAACAAATGGATACTGAGTGTTGCAAGCTGCAGCAGTCATTCATGCACTTCCTTGAAGTACATAGTTCTTCGTGAAATTGAAAACAAATTACGTAATTCATTCATTTGAGTGAACATATCATTTACCTAGTCAAAACTTCCTAAACTATCATTAGATTGTCAAAGACCGACAACTTGTAGGGTTTTTTTTCCAGTTGTCTGTATATATAAATGCATTATTGGTTGATATTTGATGCCATTGAATCCTACTTTTGTGGTATGCCTTTTATCTTAGATGATAGTTGCCCTTACCCTTAATGATGTGCCAACAGGAATAGATTCTCTGCCTCGTATTACTACTGTTTGAAGTGCAATATGTCCTAAAGTTTTGAGGTGTAAACTAGTTTTTTTTATTGTTATTATAAAATGCAGGATGTCTGCATGCCTGTAATGGATGGTCTTAAGGCCACAAGATTAATTCGCTCTTTTGAGGAGAATGGGAAATGGGATGCAGCTGTAGAGGCTGGAATTGAACTGCCTACAGCTTGTGTTGTGAATGGAAAGCCACCTGCGAAGAGGGTTGTTATCATTGCGGTGAGTAGATTTGCAGTCTGTTCCATTCAAATTGACCTTATCTTAATACAACATTTTTCTCTTCTAACATGATTTGATAAACTCATTCTCTTATATAGGAGCCCTCCCACGAGTTCTATATTTTGATTAGTTCTCTTGTATATGATTTCTGAACATGCTGTATATTTGTTGTACAGTGGTACATAATATACCTAAGTGAATTGGTGCATTTGTCAGGTTTGAACCCCATTTGGTAACATGGAATCGAAAAATGCATAAAAACCGGGGACAATCAAAGATTCATGTTAACCAAAATGATAAAATCATTTGACCTTCTAATGTGTTCGTTGCACTTGAAATAATTTGCATACACAATTTTATAACAATCTAATACTATATTCAATAAATTCATGTAAATTTCTAAGATCCATACATTTGTTCATATATTTTTTGAAGTTGTCACCACATTTGAATTTTATTCAAGGGAATTTTGATATTTTGGTTAAAAGGATGGTACTGAATGTAATCAAGGGTTATTTGTTTCAATGCCTACTCAGAAGTAAAATATATGTATATGTGTGAACTATTTTTTATTTTTTGCCTTTATACCAATTCCTTTTAAAGTATTTTTCATCTAAGCCAATGTCATTAGCATCATTGTAACAACTGATAAGTACTCCATTGGCGAGTCGACTCCACAAATAAGCACTCTCACTATCATTTTTTTCTAAATAATAAGGGTCATGTTCCTATGCACCCGAGTACACTTAGTTTTAGTGCACCTAGTGCGAAAGCCCATTTTTTATTTTTTTTGAAACTTTTTTATATAACTATTAATATAAGTATATTTAACATGTATATCAAGTTTTACCATTTTTAGCTATTTGTACATATTTTTTTGAATTTTTTAAAATCAGTGACATTTTAATAATTTTAAATTACGAAAAATGTCACTGATTTTAAAAAATAAAAAAATATTTACAAACTTTCAAAAATGATAAAATTTGATATACATGTTAAATACACTTAGATGAACAGTTATATAAAAAAATTTCAAAAAAATAATAAAAATAGGTTAAATACACCTGGGTGCACCCGCATTCAACCACATCTCAAATAATAATAGTATCATCATCATCATCATCATCATCATCATCATTATCATCATCATCAAAAGTCATTTCCCACCTAGGTGAGGTTGGCTGCATAGATTCTGTTGCACCATTCTTAGTTATTTAAGACTAAATTTTTTATAATTTGTAATATTTTGAAATCTTGTTTAATTAATTCAATTCATGTTTTTTTGGGTCTTCCTCTCATTCTCCTACTACCTTATACTTGGATAGACTTTGTCTTCCTAACTGGTACTATTTCAAACATCCTTTTAACATAACCAAATCATCTTAATCTATTTTTTTTCATTTTATCATAAATTGGTCTCACTTTTAGGTTTTCTCGAATTATTTTATTCCTAATTTTATCTTTTCTTGTTTTACCACTCATCCACCTTAACATTCTCATTTCCGCTACGCTCATTTGTTGTATATGTTGTTTTTTAACTATCCAACATTCTACTCCAAAAAGCATAGCAGATTTAATCGCAGTCTTATACAATTTTCCTTTAATTTAATTGAAACTCGATGGTCACATAAAATTCTTAACTCACTTTGTCATTTCTTCCATCCTGCTTGAATTCTATATATTATATCTTTCTTAATTTCAACATTCTCTTGAACTATCGATCCTAAGTACCGGAAGTAATCAAATAATAATAGTATAATATATCAAAATAATATTTAAATGTTAAATAATATTATATAGAAATCAAATTGATATATGTGATTGGAGAAATATTTTTTAAAAAAAATTTAATATTTAAAAGTATTATCTTTTTTATATCATGATTTAAAAAAATTACATTTGTGTGGTATTTATGGTGAATATCTAAAAAAATATGAAAGGCACCAAATTTATTTATTTAGTGTAAGGAGTATTTCTAAGCAAAGATTTGATATTTTCTTACATCTATTATTTTTAAATATATTATTTATATAAATATAATACATATTTATGTTAAACATACCTTTGAGTTGGGATGACGCAAATAACCATATAGTCAATTCAGCGGATTTTGTGTAATCACTTGAATGGGGCCTAAACTTGACAAATGTACCATTTCACTTGAGTAGGTCGTACACTATTGAAGTGGTCCCCTTGTTCTGTATCCTGTATTCATTATGTGTCTTGTTGGGTGTAACAGAAACTTAAATAATGTTGGATGTGTTGTAGTGAATTGACACATTTGTCATGTCTGATCCCTATCTTGATGATCACATAAAATCTAATCCATTGCTTATACATAATAACATCCACTCAACATTGGAATCCTACGTGAGCCACACCTTTAGAAAATGTATAAAAATATGTATAGATTTCAAAATTTGTTTGAATATATTGAACAAAGTATTAGAATGTCATAAAATTACATACAAGCATAATTTTAGGTAGGATGAACACTTTGGAAGGTTTAGATGCTTAATCTATAATTTGTAGATTGTTTTGAACAAATAGATAATTTTTAATGGGTTAAGAACCGCTTCCAAATGATTTTTCTTTTCTGACTAGCATGAAACTTTGATTAGAATTTTGGTTTTGATTCCTACCAATGTACATAAGGATAAAACTAATGAGTATCTTGGATTTCTTACAATTGCTTGGATATGGTCCGCACATGACAAAAAGCAAAATTTAGTTTCAACTATGAGCTTAATGAATAGTTGTGCATTGGTTAGATGTAATATCTTGGACAGTTGTTTATCTTAAATATTTGGAGGTCCTAGGCAAATCATCTGTTATGGACAAATGACAAGGGATGACTATTTAAGCATTCTCAGGGCACACATAATGACTGGACAACCTATTTTACTGCCTAACTTTGAAGGATTGGTTGGTAACCTCCTAGGAGCCGTTATGATTCTGTCCATCAATCATATAGACATTGACTCTGCCTTTGCTCAACTAATTCTAAGTGCATTTTAGAAATAGGATGCTGAGTGTAGAATAAGACCAAATCTAGAAATGTGAAAAATTTTCTCCATCCTTATATTTTTTATTTTTTATTTTTTATTGGACTATGTTACGCACCATGGATGACTAGACACTTGACATTTGGTGTACTCTAAAGAAAGGGTAACGAGACCACTGCCTCTACCAACATCCAAGTGGTGACTCCTTCCTCAGATATTGACTCTAAGGAGATCCCCCCACCCCTCACACAACTCTACACACACCCACGTCAGCCACTCCAACATCCAAGTGGTGACTCCATCGCTAGATATTGACTCTGAGGAGATTTATATTATCCAGCAAAACCACGGTGCAGTATTTTTGTAACATGCCCGCTGTTTTCTTGTATCACAGATGACAGCAAATGCATTAGCGGAGAGTGCAGCAGAATGCTTAGCAAACGGTATGGACTCATTCGTATCCAAGCCAGTCACATTTCAGAAATTGAAACAGTGTTTGCAGCAGTACCTTCCTTCTTTGAAAGTGTAAATTAGTTCTCCTGTAAAGAAAAGAAAATTAATGTAATTCAGGAAAGTTTTTGTAATCCATGTATCAATGCTCTTGTCAATTGATTGCCATTTCGTGTTCAATAATCAATCCATTGAGCCCAGCTGAATCAATAAAAGTTAGGTCTCTCTCTCTCTCTCTCTCTCTCTCTCTCTTTTAAAATTTCCTATTCTTTTTTCTCTATCTAAAGAGAGAGTAATTAGAAAATGAATAAAGAAAGCAAGTTAATGGGAGAAACAAAGAAGCAATGAGAATTATTCTTTTACCGATGACTGTCAGGCAAATGGGAAATTTTTAGATCCAATGTTACAAACGATTAAAGCCTTTTGAGTTTTGGTAAGTAGCTGAAGCTAATACGCAGATGAATTAGAACAAGTAAAATTATTTGTGGCCGAAACAAGTAACTCACATATCAGAATGACTTGCACTCGTTTTTTTTCCTGAATGTCATAAATACATATCCAATCAACAGACTTTGTTAACCAACTTCTCTAGTCATCCATCTCAACTTAGGGCTTACCCAAAACTGTAAATTTCGTTTGTCACTGTCTACTCTAGAATGTCACTGTGCACTCTGGAAGTAATCTTCCTTGCGATTTATATGATATTGTGGTGGGGAGGAGGAAGATGATCAAAGGTATTTTAGGTATTTATAATGTTTTTCACCTGTCAAGCCAGAGAGCTAACTCGGATGGCATGCATTGATATATACTACAAATTTGTCCCAATCATGATAAAGGGGTTTAGAATATAGCGTAAATTTCCATTATTTTTTCTAGTTAGCGAATGAAGCCCACAAACTAGATAGGTAATGAATTTAGTCGGGCGTGAAACTATAATTTTTTTTAAGGTTCCCCACGAGGTTTTCGTGTGATCATGTGGATGGAGCCCATTTTGATAATAAAAATAAAAAAATCAATCATTCACATCATTAAACATCATTTTTTTGTCTCTTGAGAGTCGTGATTAGAGTTACTTGTGGTTCGCATTTGCTTAAAAGTATATTGTTAAGAAACGTGATTCGATTTGATTAAGATTATTGCTGAAGTATGCATAACAAATCAGGACCAAATAAGCAAAGATAAGATCATCCGCACTGGACGTCAAGATTTACATGAAAAACCACATAAGAGAGATATGATTTATCATAATAAATGAGTTTTAGAATGACTCATGCTCATTTTGAAACACACGTTTCAAACAAAAATAAAAAGAAATACTCTGACAACTCCTCTTTCATGCTCTGCTAGGACACCTCTCCAGAGCTCTACCGAATACCTAACTATTACTGTATTTTATAAGACTCTCATAAGCACTCATGTAAAAATCAATAGACACTTTCCTACATATTCATCATGCACTCTCCGATGCAAATCATTACGCAAATAACTCATTTGCAGAATAAAAGACGCAACTCTACCTTGACTTGGATTTTGTAGTAACCATTCTACAAATTAACATTAATTAGTACCTGGTCAGCGCGATGTCACTTCTGACAGCGCTGGGTGTGCGTCGTGGGTTCGAATCCCTGACGCGGGATTTCGGCCATGGACGAAAAAAAAAAAAAAGTGAGGGAAAAAAATTAGTAGTGGGAGCTGTGATCTCCCGTCCGATTGTTGTGGGAGCAGTGGTCTCCCGTTTAGTTGTTGGAAGCTGTGTCTTCCTGATTATTTGGTGGAGTAGTATCTCCAGATTTGTAAGAATGTCTCAGAACTTTCAATGTAATACATATTGAGATGTATGTAAAATATATTCCAATAAAAAAAAAACATTAATTAGTTCATCAGTCCTCATGCTCAAACTCAACATGACTCCACGTCTCTCCATCAGATTCGTGGTTGGATGGCCGGATTATGATGCCAGATGGATGGGTAGCATAGATCGGGGTTCATATCGATTTGGACAGCTAGGATCGTGAGGATTTGGTGCTGCGGCTTCCAGCAGCGACAACATTGCAGATTTCCAACGGTGGCGTTGGGTTTTTCCACCTGCAAACAACGGTGATCTGGTGTAGTTGTGTTGAGAAAGAAGAGCTGCACGCAAAACAGTGTCCGAAAGGTGAGATGAGGTATTGTGCTTTTTGTGGGCGGTGTGGATCAAGAAGAGTTTACATTGTTGGACATGATCAAGTTGGATCACATAGATCGAGGTTGATCCGGAGAAATCAAGTTTAATCTGTTTTGAAGCAACATCTCATGAGCAGATCTTTTAATGGTCTATGGTTGTGCTGATGCTAATGTTGCATGAATATAATATAGAAATAGACTGGGTTTTCCTAAATTCAGCAAGGATGGTGGCTTTGAGATCTTGAGAATGCATTGGCATTGGATCATAGAAAGCCTGAGGAGCCCTGAGAATGCAATGGTTTAGGAAAACGGAATGAAGTTCACTTTTTTTGTCGTTGATGCATAACCAAGTGCAAGATTGGTGCCTTGATGCAAGTTGAAGTGCAATGTAAGCAGAATTCAAGCTAAGGTGGAGATTTGTTAGGTTTATCTTGTATTCTGCTGAGATTGAGACTGTGAATCATGCGTAGTTCAGTTATGTGAGACTAAAATTGCGTAAAAGCCTAGAATAATTTTATTTATAGGTAGATCAATTAGGAATTCATCAGAACCTTGAGAGGTGTCCTGTTGGGACGTGAGAGAGGGAGTTATCAGAGTATTCTTGTTTAGGGTATGTGTGAGGCATCCAGAGAACATGTGTGAGGTATTCTTATGTTTATCTCTGTAACCTGTTTATTCTAATGGATTGATATTTCTCTCCGTGGTTTTTTCTTTTTTGGTTTGAAAGATTTTCCACATAAATCTTGATGTTTTGTTGTGCGTAATCTTACTATTATTTATTTGATCATATTTTATTATGTGTACTTCTACTGTGATCCGTATCTGCCTGAATCGCATTTCCTAACAGCTGCAAATTTCTTTAACCAATCATCATTTGCTCACGAACTGCTGGTTTAAAGCAAACTAAACTTTGTTTATCATGATCAACCTCCATTCCATGATCTCACCGAACCTTGCCTAACGATGCAACATCCTCTTGATTTGGACCGTCCACATGAACTATAATACCTCGGATCACTAGGACTTACATATTAGAATCTCTTCGAGCAAAAATCTACCCAAGTTGACCCAGCCATCATGTTCCTACCAACCTAAAACGTAACAACTCATACGAAAAGAAAAACCGAAAGATCTAACTGCAGGATCAGGCAACCAGAGTCTACGCCCACGTGCTTGGATTCTCCTCCACTGCACTTTAGGAAGAAACGAAAGAAGACGGCCTTTTCGCCTCCGTAGCTTCCACTCCTCGCACACCGCCGTCGCTGCCTCCAGCACGCATCACCGCCGTCCGCTTATACTGTACTCGTGATCATCGGCTCTCGTCGCCTTTGCTGCTGACGACTCAGCCTCTCTACTGCCACTCACCACTGAAATCGCCGCCAAAATCGCTGTGCTGCTGCCATCTTTATTTCTTCATATGCGACCATCGGGAACGCCCGCAAACGGATCAACGAACAGATACGTCCGCCCAAATCTATGAATCCCAGCTATCATCACGATGCCACCGATCGATTTACCATGAGTCAGCAGCTCCATCTCAGGCGTCAGATCCAACGGTCACTATCGACGTAGCTTTGCTGTCCATCCCAGACATGCCATTTTCACCATCTTTGCTGGTGAAAATGGAGTAGATATCCTATTAACTATTAAGATATTAAAAATAAAGAAGATTATCATCTCATCTCAAAAAAGCAAAGAAGATTATATGAAAGTAGTTTTATAAATTGCAAGGCCCAATGAAGTAACGACTATATGCACTAAGATTTACACGAAAAATCATTTAATTTAAAGAGAAAAAATAGAAGCAACAACAACATCATGCACGCAAAACACCAAAATTTATGTCAAATACCCAGGGAAAACTATGCGTATGGAAAGAAAAGAAAAGAAACCACCGGAGAGAAATTAAAAAATTGATTTCACCATTATAAATAGATTACATCAATACAAACCGGAATAATTCATATTGATTCTTTTATCATGCACATTTTGAGGAAAAAACGCTCTGTTGGCCCAATAAACCCTTAACTAATTCCCTATTTTATAACTAATCAAAAAAATACCCTACTTGATAGTACTCTCTTGTACAATTACACAAAATCAACAGCACTCTCTTTTCGCTTTCATTATGCACTCTTACATTAAACCATTATCCAAATAACCTGCAGACAAAAATACAAAACACAACTTTAATTACGTATATAAATTATAAAAGAAATGCTTAGATAAGTTCACAAACAAATTAAAATAAAATAATGTTGTGTATAGTATATATTCATAGGCATATTAGAATGAAATAATACTTTA